>JAPDSC010074622.1:31002-51641 GCA_026290005.1 Latrodectus geometricus | reverse complement strand
CACACAGCTGGTGATGTATCGAGGCAAACTTTTATGACTGGGTTGTTTTAAATATCGATATTTCATGCGCACACAGCTACGCACATTGGAAAATAATTATACTGGTAAAATACGCATAGATCATAAGATGTAGGTTGTAGTTTGATTTATGGGTGTTAATACTAGATTGGAATAATTATCAATGGAAATCACCCCTTTACTTTATATATAAATTATATATATTGATTTCATCACTATAATAAATAATTTAAAATTACGAGGTATTATCTCTTGAACGTTAAAAATGAATTATATTGCTGTTTGAAGGAGAAAACGAAATGAATACTCGCAGTCTTTGATTAACTCTAGAAAAAGTTTAAAACTTGGAATTCAACGAGTTTGAAATCACTGTTCGTACAATTTTCCTGTTTCACAACCATTCCCTACCAAATGCATATCTGCTAATTTATCCCATGTGTACTCAGCAAAAAAAAAGTTTCGGATAATATTATCAAGTAAATGTTTAAAATGATGACGTTGTGCCGTTTTTAAATGACAAATTTGCTTTGATTGGCTTTCTCCGGTACTGAATAAGAACAATATTGCCTTTTCGCAATCGAAGTTTCAATATGGTAAGTTCTTGATAGGTTTAGGAAATATGCTACTTAGGTATGTCTTCGAAATGACATCACAATTATAAATTGTACTACTTGATCACGTCGAACAACTAAGCAAGATTTTGTACAAGCACAAAGATCATAGAACATTTAGAATACCCGATAGGAATCGAACTCCTCACTACTAGAACTTCACCCAAGTATCGGCAGAGAGCAGGCATAACCTAGCTTCACTATCAAGGCCTATTGTGTTTTTTATTCTATTTCTTTTTTGTACCTAACTACAAACTTTCTATCTAACTTTCTATCTTTCACTTTTCATCATTGAAAATAATTTTATCTTTTTTCTAAGCCACTAACATGTACAATTTCTCATTTTTTCTTATTAAATCAGAACATTAAGTTAGATATGATAAATATTCCATTTATATTTATCAAATTGTTTCATGTATTTCAGAATAAAATAAAAAAATTTTAACATGATAAAATTTTTGTGTATACATTTTCCTGATTTGAGCATTTTTCATAATTTAAAACTGTTTCCATTAAGATTTAAATCAATCTAATAATCTTTAAATAACATTTTAACTAATCGACAGGTGTTCTTGCTATTTAAGAATGGATTTTTTCAAAATTCCTAAAAAATCCTTGGGATCCGTGGAGAAATTAGAATCGATAGTTCAGTTCTGAAAAAAAAAATGTAAAAGAAACATAAAAGAATAAGTTCAGAAAGATTTAATTTAATATTTTAAAATATTTTTGAAACCAATGCTGGAGATAAATAAATGTCAATTGATAATAATAAAATGCAAAACAGTTCAGAAGCAGATTTAATTAGAGAATCAAATAGAATTTGAATGCTCTAAACAGTATTGAGACAATTAGAAAGGTACACTTGAAGGCAAACGAATATGCCAAAATAACTACTGAAGTTCTAAAATATTACGACGAATGTAAAGCTATTTTGCTGAAATTTTGATGGGACATCTTAAAATACTTTATGTAAGGGCCTGACAAAACATTGTTTCTTTTATATCATTGAATTTTAATCATTGATAGTACCATTGTTTTAATTAATGTAGTGTTTATATAGTCAGTGCATTCACACTAATCCTAAAGCAAATAAAAAATGGACAAAAACTTCGGCATGTGTTGTATTTTGCTCATTTACTAATTAGCTATCCTATTTAATTAAGACAGGATTACGCTAATACCATTTAAATAACCTATTCATAATTAAAAATTGGTATTTTTGTTAATAATGAAATAAATTGATTATTTTCTCTTCTCTTACATATACAATATCATTTCTTAAATGCCCTTTAAAATTATTTTTTATTATATATTTCAAAAAATATTTATAAATTAACTTTGGCTTTTTCTATTTGTATTAAGCACGAAGTATTGAGCATATTTTCTAATTTATACGCTAGAATTTGAATTTGGTTAAATTATTTTTACGTTGTTCATTAATATTTTAATAGTTCTCTTTTGATAATCCTATTATTTTATGTTTCATGTTCATTTTTCAAATAAAATTTCTTCTCTAACTATTTGACAACTTATTCTTAAATGAAATTTGAACACCAAATAAATCAAACTTTAATTTTAGTTATAAAAAGGTAATCCTGTATTTTCTATTCTATTGATAATAAAAACCGAAAATTATGGGTAAATTCTTTTAAAAGCTCTCACATGCTCAATTTTCTTGAAATTGATAATTTTTAAAAAAAAGAGTTTGTTTGTTGTAAAGTTATTCTCTTTAATCAACTATTAAAACTTGGAAGTAAATTTGAATTTGCAGCTGCTTTTATATTTAAAATAGATTGAAGTATTTGTTTGAGAGCTTAAGAATCTTGTCAAATCGAGAAATTTTCGTATCAATAGAATCTAAGAAATTTGCATTCTGCTTCTTTTTATAAAATAATATATTCCATTTTATCTTCAAAATAAGTATATTGATTGAAATTAAATCGGATTATCCACTTGAAGTATAAAATTCTGCAGTTGGAGATGTATTTTTTTATTTAGATCCATTTTGAGTAGGAATAAATGCCCCAGGTGCCATACATTTTATTTTATTTAGTTTTAATTCATCTGCATATCCACTTTTCGTTTTAAATATTCTCCAAGTTGAGCTCTCTTGAGATTAATACTTCAAATTAAGTCTCTAATTTCGCTTTCATGCATTTCATGGGGGAGGTGTATTTAAAATAGATTAACATACTAAAGAGTATTTCAATTATGTTTACAAAAATCTTGAAAGGGGTAAAACTGTGTCAAATTAATAAATAGAAAATGTTTATTGGAGAAATAACAGCTCGAAGTACCATACTAAGTACTCAAAGTATTTGTATAGTAAAGTGTTTTGTTTAAAATAAGTGATCTTGTATCATAAATATATTCATAATTATTTCTGAATCAGACAAACTTTTTCATGCTTATTATAAACAGATGAATCACTCACTAGATATAACTATGGAATAGGTTGATTTCTGCTAGTTTTTTTTTATAGTCAATATATGTGTAAAAGGAATGAAAGATTTCTAAGGTGTAAATATGATTTGATAACTATGTTTGAAACAAATAGTAATTCCCAAGATAAAGATAGAAAAGGTAAGGATATTTATGTTAATTAACTTTAACAAATTTGAGCAAATTCTCCATAAGATGCGTGTTTTCTGTTCTCTATGGATGATTACATTTTTTCTTCATAATATATGGCCTATTTAATGATAACATTTATTAATAATTTATCTTAATAATATGACGTAAATAAATGCCTATTAGCATTCAGCACACGTTTCGTATCAATAGTATAGTTAAAATTCATTTGAATTTGTACTAGTTTTCAATACAGAAATCTGAACTGAGTCTGGATAAATCTCTGCTGTGCACATTATAATTTTCAGTAGCAGAAAACCTCACCATATAAATATTCAATTTTCAGTATTTAATGTCTGCCCTATGCGGTGGCCTGAGTGGATAGGGCGTTCCTTCTCATTATTAGAAATTTCTGTGTTCAAACCCCAACCGAAGATCTGTTGCGTTCACTAATGATGACTTGGCACGTAAGGCATGTCGTGAAAGTAATGTTCTCCTTTGAAATGATAAATCTGGTGTACCATGTGAAATCTGGGGTCTTCTGATCAATCCTGTTTTCAAATTACGAAGACTCGCTCAATTTCTTCAATGTGAGCTACAAGTACCTTTAGCACAGAGCTCGAAAAGAGGTCGCCATAACTTACCAATCTTGTTGGCCTTGAATTCACCGGACAGGAATTTGTCGTTTGCATATTATTGTTTGACTTCAATTTGTATTTTATCAATTAATTTATACAAATCATTTAAAAATGAAAAGGTAATGTTATTTGTTTTATTATTTGCTTGATATGGACCGTGTCTCTATTCAAATAATAATTAACATTCAAGCTTTTGAATACACAACAAAAAATATCTCAATAAAAATACAAAAAAACACTCAGTGAATCACAAATGTCATTTATCACACAATAACTTGGACTACTATTTTAGATTTTTTTTAATGATGCATATTTTTTAATGTCTAAAATTGATTTTTCATGGCGCATTGTAAACTTCAGAACATAAAGCTCTAATTTGTCTAAAAAACAGCATGTTTCAGTTGAGTTTACAAAAAAAAAGCGAGTTTTGTTAAAACCGAAATTTAATGACACGTTTAAAAAAAAACCTTATGTATCACTACATTAAATCAGAGACAAATTGAGTAACATGAGTATAATTACATTATATCTTAATTTTCATAATTTTATTGTTGATCTCTAGAATTCCTAATTTCTGATAATCTCAAAACTGGTCATGATCTAGATTAAGATCACAGATTTTTTCCAAATACATCAAATCTAAGTGTGTGTGTATGTAATTAAAGAAAACACGGTGCATAAAATTTTCTGCCATTTCGAGATCAAATTAAGTAAAAAAAAAATACTAAAAAGAAGAAAAAATATAATTTGAATATGTTCAGTTTTTTTCTATTAAATTCCACCCTTGTTTAATTTTTATGTTTGAACTTGAACGCTTTTTTATCACTTTAAAAAAACTAACTAATCTTATTAAATACGATTAATTATTTTTAATAAAAAATTTACTTTTAAAAAACTCAATGTATTTTTAACTATGTAGGTTTTATTACATTTATATTCAATATTTATACAGAAGTTTATTTCATGATCATTATGCAGAAGCATATTTTTTTTAATTCATATTTCGTAATGAATAAAATTCGAATTTTAAATATTATTTTTTATTCCTATTTCTTCTATTAAATAATATGACTTGTAAAATAATTAAAAATGGTAGACATAAAAATTTAACCAATTTTTTATAATAGTGATAAAAATTGACTTATAATCCATAATTTTTTTAAAAATTAAGCACTCCTTAGCATCAATTAGTATCAAATTTACGTAACTCGTTTACCATTTTAAATAAATCTTATTTTAGTATTTAATTGAAAGGAAAACATTTTTATCCATAACTGTGGGTCCATTTCGATCTTTCTTAAAAATTAATTTTAATATTTTAAGATTGGTTGAGAAAGAAAATTGATTCCCTTTGAAATGAATTACCCTTTACATTCTTAAGATACCAGTTTTTGATATATAGAAATATTTACAGTGATTCACTTGATACTTTGTTTAAACCAAAGACTAAATCTCATCGATAATACGGTATGAGAAGAAATGTATCTAAATTTATTGAAATTTTAGTCTGATAAATTTAGTTATTTTGTGTTGTCTCTTAGAATATTTAATTTCCTTAATTATATATTTAAACTTCATCAAACCTTTTCCAAATGTCAATATTGTATGTAAGGACTAGGGGTACTGTGAAAATAAATTAACCGCCTTAAAAGAAACAATTTTAAACTTGAATGTGCTCTCCACTTAAAAAAAATTACTTCTAAACTTTAAGCAATCTTAATCTTGTCAATTGTTTAGAGAAATTAAAGCAATTCTTTCGGTCAAAATCAATAAAAGTATTTACCCCTGTGTGCTTAAAATATAGAGGATATTTATACTTGATTTTGTGTATGTTATTATTTTAATGAATTTGTAAAATTTATATTGGTAAAATTATTATAAATATTTATAAAATTTATATTTATACTTATACATTTTTATAATTATCTGTTATATATCTGAAATTTATTTTTTTAAAGATCAATTGATTTCTTTTCTTTTTCTGTTTAGTAGAAGAACGAAGTAATTGTTAAGGATATAAAAATCCTGCTGTAATAAGACTAGAAGAATTATAACAAAAAAAAGTACCCTGTAAAGTTGTTTATGCTGTGATGTAGTTAATTTAAGCGATGTAACATTCTGCTAAGAAATAGTTCTCACTTCAAGGTCAAACATTTGTTTTGCTTTTTTTAAAAACATATAACTTATCTTTTACTGTTGAGAGTGCAGTAAAATATTTATATCAACGTATTCCAATTCTTTATTCATTCCTAGCATAACTTTTCTTTTTTTAAATAAAGATATTCATCACTTCTTTTTTGAGAAAATATTTTAAAATATTTTGCCTTCTTCAGCGAATGCGTTTTCTTCTTTTCCACTCTGTCATCGATTAGGGATGTGATCTGAAACGCAAATCAATAATACTGTAACAGTTTTCAAGCATAATACTCTTTATTTGATCTAATATTATGAATGAGATTTCTTTTCTTGACGCAAATTAATTTTTTTTGAGAAGTTGCTAGTTAAATTATATTGGAATATGGACACTTTCATGTGTATAACTGTAAATTTTCATGCTTTGTTGTTTAAACTTTAACTACAATAAACTTTTTTTTTTATTTTTACTTGCAGTTACTTTTTGTAAAAGTAACTTCTGTTTGCAACATACAAAAATGTAATTTTATATAAATTTTGCTTCTGTTTTCATCGAAAAAATATTTTTGTCTTTTCATTTCATAATTAGGTAAGAACTTAAAATATGACTTATATAATGCATACACTTCTCTGTGTGGAATTTTGAAATGAAAGTTTTGTCAGAAACGGTTTTTTTTTATGTTTATTTCGCTATGCTGTGTAAAAAAAAAAAAAAAAAAAAAAAAAAAAAAACTTCGAATGTTCGAATGTATGATTGATCAACTTAATCAATTTAATATTTCCATTTTCATTTTATAGTTTGTGGTATTCCCAAAATCTGGGAACACATTTTCTCCTGGTAGCATCTAAGTTAAATGTGCTTGCGTAAGTCAGGCTTACACTATAACGAAAATTCATGAAACCAATTGTAAATTAACTTAAGCGGAACATTACGAAATGGGTACACTTAAAAAGTTATAATGTGTATCACTTAAATATATAATAACAATATATTTATTTAAATAAAATAATTTGAAAATAAATTGTATTATTTAAAATTTATTAACTTGTGTTACTACATAATCTTTTAACCAATCCTTTCCAATAAAACAGACTATGCAACTTCTAAATATAATGCACTTAAAAATCACACTACACCCTGTTTCTCTCAGCTTAAAAAATCTTTTCTGACATCATTTCTATGAGCATTGTTTTGGTGTTCGTATCGATATAACAGTCAGTTAAAAATCACTGAACTCTTAATCGTATAAATTCAATAGTTTACAAAAAATTCGAACAATAAAAGTAGCAATTACACAGCTTTAAATTAGCTAGTAGAGCAGGAAAAACAGCTTCCAGTCACAGAAGTCTCAAATACCTCAGACAGTCAACAACTTTATGCTCTAGACTAACATTCAAAACTAATCGTCTTCACGCTAACTCATTGACTTCACTCACTCACTTTTTTTTTTCTTTTTAGTTTGGAGCAGTTGTGTGCCTGCCCAAGGGCATCTACACATTCATCTGAGATAATAAAATCGAAATTAGGAGACTTGATGTTATAAGGAGAATTGGTGTTTAAAATTTAGGCAAAAGCCTTGGAAAGAATTGCATCAGATGTTAAGAATGCAGCAATTGGTCTGACTTGATTATCCCCTGGTAGATTTTCTGCTTCGAATAGAGAACTAATATTCCCTGCTCTGCACTTGATCGCTTGCTTAAAGAAGTTTGTATTTAGTTTTGAAATATGCTCAGTGAGGTTGTCACGTTTAAGATTATTTCTGATATTTCTATTCCTGATATATTAAGGAGCATTTACAATGTATCTGAGCATTTTATTTTGCATAGTGTTTAAAATTTTTGCATCAACTTGAGAGTACGAACACCAAGCAGGAGATGCGTAAGTGACAATCGGCCTGATAACTGAGATATAAAATAGACGTTTCATTTTTAATGTCAGTTTGGAGAATCTTCCAAGTAAGGTTCGTAGTCTATGGTAGGTATACCATGCCGCAAAAATTTTTGTTTTGATGTGATGCGTCCAAGTAAATTGGCTATTGATATTTATTACTAACTCACTCTATGTCGGGCGGTGGTATTTATACCTGACTTGGCGTGAAATCTATTAGTCTCGCCAAACTTCTGGAAGGTTCTAGGCTATTTCGCTTAATATTGGTCGTAGAGCATCGGTGAAGGATTTTTTTCAGAGGCATCCATTTCTCGCCATGTCTCCAAATCTTTCGAAATGCTGTTTTTAACATAAAATACACCTGAATTGCGCGATTTTTTGCCCAAAACTGAGTATTTTCGATCAGATTGAGATATTTAAAGACAAATACTTGATACATTATTGATATTAATGAGAGATCATTGAAGAAAGTTTCAGTCAGAATAAAGTTAAAGAAGTACATTTTTTTATGTCTTACGTATGCAATATACCTAACTGAAAGATTTTCTCCCGAAATAAAATACTATATTTATGGCATTCATTAATATCAGTACTCAGAGTAGTAATGTCAGAAAAGATTTATTAAATTATATACTGTAAAGTATGAGAAAATTAAATTAGAATTACTTTATTTCGAAAAGTTATGAGTTTGATGCTGCATCGGTACTTACAAGTAAATCATGATTATTATATTTATTTTATTCTTCCTTATAACACATATCTCATTTGCAAAACATTCAGAACTTAACTACATTTGCCTGCGACATTTTTCTGGCGTTATCTGCTTTTAAGTCTTTGGCTAGAATTGAATTACGCCAGACGATAAGTCAGTTGGATTTCGGAAAGCAAACTCACGCAAGTCAATTACTTACGGAAATTCCAATAAATAAAATCCTTCTGCTAAATCACACGAATTCCCAAGCACGACTTGAAATAAAAGGAGAGACAAAATCACATTATTTCACTGTTCCTCAGTGCAGGTAATTGTGTTAAGCGTACTTTTTCACTATAAAATAAGACTTCCCTTTCTATTATTTTCAGAAAAAGGAATTAACCTTATGCTTATTCATAAATGGACAAAAGTATTCGCAGTTCCTCGTTCGTTAATCGAATATAATTATTCGAATGCTTTCGAAATTGAATACTGTTATAATACCATTTAAAATAAAATCCTCTGATTTAATGTTTAAATCTTTACAAGGGATTTTTGCCAAAGGCTGTTTCTAACTTTCTTTTTAATGTGACTTTAATTGGAACATTCGTAACAATATTCTTATACAGATAAAAGTGTTCCAACAATAAAGCTGTTTTAACTATTCTGTGAATTATAAAAGGACTATAAAGTAGTTATTTTAAAATATTTCTTCACATTTTAATGTTTGGTAATTTCAATCTTCTTTGCACTTCAAAAATATTTTTATTATTTGGTTGATATCAATCTGTTATATTATTTATAACCACTATTAGTGTAGAAATAATATTCTTTAAACAAAAAGAATTCAAAAATATTAAATTTATTTGTGACAATTTCTTTTCCTTGTAATTACTTAAAGAAGTTAATGTCCAGTGAATAAAAATAGAATAAATTGATGGGGAATTATATTTATTTCAAAAACCTATTTGCAGTATTTAAAAATAGGATATTGACAATGGAACTCAAAATATGCATATTTTTGTGAACATAACCAAATGAACAGAATTAAAATAAAATAATATTTTTATTATGTAGTATCAGAGAAAAGAATGCAAATGTCAATAAATTTTAAAGCAGTATCTGGGACAAAAATACTAGTTGCATTGTGTTATGAAAGCTCCTTCCTGAAATTTCTAGTCGGTTGAAATTCCTTCCTATGTTCTGAATATGCTCTATTAGAATTGTGGGGTAGGTACAAGGAAGTAGGCTGGTTCAAACACATATAAGATCTATTGAAGCAAAATCTAATGACGTAACAAGTCATGAAAGGATATTTCCCATTAAGCATCATTGTTATATCTGAACAATGTATGATTGATTATTATATTCTTAGTAAATGCTATATGGATAGATTTGGCGCAAAATGCTATACACGTAAAGTAACTCCTCTTACAAACTGCATTAAAAGGCTTAAAAAATCAGCAGGATTAAAAGGGTTCAGCTTTCATAAAGACTACTCTTTAGATTATCAAGCTAGGTGTTGCGGTTATGTCTATCATTTCTTATTAAAACAGTGACTGTATAATCTCAATAGAAATCTCTTAATGGTTACAAGTCTAGATGATCATTTCTTTCTGAACCAAATGTTATGGCTTCAGAAATAAAATCATATATCGAACCATGGATTACTCTTTCACTTTATATCTTCACCTTTTTTCATCAGCGCTGAAACACTGGAAGAAAAGCGAGATTTAGTGTTGAAAACCACATTGCTTGAATCTTTAGATTATTTGATTATCTCGTGCTGTGCCTTTTCAGATTCGAGCAACGAAGACCTCATTACTTTATTGCATCAGGCAATAATGTAGCGATATTAGAATTGTGTTTCTGAAGGAATCAAACATATTCCTTCAGAAAACAATGCTAGTAGGATATCCATTTCCACTGTTCAGAGCTCCATTTCAAATTCTTGTAATTTAAAATCAGATGCAATCGGCACAATGTTCGCTTAGCGAATTGTCCATTCTACTACAAATGACGTCGATTGTAAGATTGATACACTACCCACTATATTACCAAGATAAAAACATCCTACTGTTCGTGCGGATATCGTCTGTTGTAATTTAGAATGTATTTGTTGGGACATGGTTTCGGAAATGATACCATACTTCACATTTTAATGTAAGCAAAATATGTTTTTCTTCCCGTAGGGCAGTGCGATAGAGGGTCCTCATTCACTTCTCCCAGTTAACTATTCTCTTCTGTATTCACCGATACCTTATCCGCTTCTACATGCAGTAATTCAGCCATGGTTGAACCCAGAAATGTGAAGGTGTTCCTCTCTGAGGCATACTGAATCTGTGGACACAAAAAAAGTACTCCCAATAGCATATTTAACCTTCGACAAACCCGTTATATTTCTTCTCGTGACACATTAAGCTCTCGATTATCAGTTTTGCAGTTTATCCGAAGTGATTAAATTCTAAAATAACTTTAAAGACTTAATTTTCGATGTAACAGATACTTATAGGTGATTTTCTATAGAAATAAATCTACAAATTTTTCATCAGAGAGATTGATTTTACTATCTTTAAAATAATAAGTATTTTTATGTTACTTATATTGTCTATTTAAATTTCTCAAATGCGTATTTGCATTAGTTTCTTTCCTTTTTCCAATAGTTTTGTTTTTTATCTATGAAATTAGCTTATCTGCTGTAAAATCATGTACCTCAATTCTAAAAACAAAAAAGAATTTCAATATATAGCTTATAAAAAATACTGCAGTTGTCTATGATGTTGATTTACACTAAAATCATTGTCATTTGTATATTCTATCGTGATATTTTCATAATGTAAATTTTATATTATTTAAATACTTCCTGTATGGTTTATTTTGAATGGCCAGCAATGTAGTTTATTTTGTGGTTTTATAGAATTGTAAATATACATCATTTCTGATACACAGATTCCTTGCATGATTTATTTTTATCTCCATTATGAAACAGTTTCAGAAAATTTCAATTACTTCTTTCATCGAAATTTACAAGAAAGATGTCTAATATTTCATATATATTTAAAAGATCTAAAATATTATCTTTATTTAGAACGTTTATTATTGACTTATTTTACAAGTTTAATTTTCTAACGCATTCATTTAAAAGCATGCTTGTTTGAATTCCAAACAAATGTGTTAACTATATATTTCTGTGAACAAGAACAGATTTTTGATTAAATACTATTTGTTTTCTGGATGCATTGATTATGCAATTAATAAACCATTAGATCCCTCATTAGAAAAGAAAAATTCAGGATGTGTAGTGCAATAATAAAACAATTTAAGATAGAAATTAATAGCTGAAAATCTTATAAAAATCGCCACTAATTACTTAGTTTACAATCTTTATAGATAGCAGAGGATAAATGATTTCGTAATTGAAATAAGATTATTCAGACTATTAAATTCTAAAACTTGAAATTTGACAATGTAAATCGCAAGACGATGTACAATAACAGTTTAAAACTCGTAACATTTTAATGTAACTCCTCAAGCTTTTGAGAATTTTTATTAAAAAATGTCTGTTGTGTGTAAAATATCGTTTTATCAAGAAAGTTAAAGAACTATCTTTCATTTAAATTCCTTATTTTAATGGTTGTTTTAATTTTAATTCTTGCTAAATTTTAAAACTGTCATTTTGAAATTTAAATTGTTCGGTTTAATAATTTACATCGTTGTAAATATAGCACTTAAAAATATCTATAAAATATTAAATAAAAGAAAACATTTTGTTTTACAAACTTACTCACATACTTGACGTTGTTGTTGTTGTCATGTGCCAGCCAGGCTGACAATATGGGGTGCGCTGCTCCACTTTTCCAACTGAACCATATTTGATGTGGAGTCCGACTTCCTCAGTACACACATGCCATAGGTACCCGTTTATAGGATAGGCAACCATTCACACACAAAGAAAAGACAAAGACAAGAAAGAGAGAGAAAGTACATCCATGCCCGAGCCAGGATTCGGACCCAGGTCCCACCCATCTGTAGTCAAGTACGCTAAACTCACATACTTAAAATGTAAATATGATATTAAATGTAAATATATGTAAATAGTATATATTCTTTCCCATAAATATTAAAATATTATATTATTCAGAGCGCGTGTACTTTTTTTATTCTTCCTAATCTTATTTTTAATGTTTGGTTGAATAAAATTTTTTAATGCATATTTTTTTGTAAATTGATGAAAAAGTTAATATTTACTTAATTTTTTAAACAATTTAGTTGTTTTTATGAAAAAAACAAATATTTATTTGTTTGATTTTGTATGCAAAAAAAAAAAAAATAGTGTAAGTTCCAATTCATTGAGCTTCGAAAATTATTTAAATTTTGATCAGTATTTGTAGCAAGTCATTATTTCTAATATTGTTGATTTTCTTATTAAAATACATTTACTTTGCATTATAAAACACAAAATAATTTTACGTAAATCATCATTTTTAATTCTCATTGGAAATTTACTTGGCGTTTTGATTCAAATGTATTTCAGTCAACATGTCAAGTATATATATACACTTTCTGAACTAATTAAATAAGATTAATTATGTAAATAAAAGATATGAGCTATTCTACAATAGTAGTTAATTTAAAATGTGTGTGTGTAATTTTGTTGAGCATTGTGTGAATATTATTACTTTTATATTGAGGTTTCTGGGAAATTATTTGCAACGATCAGAAATGATTTTTGAGACCAAATGTAAATGGTATTGTTAAGACATAACAATATTATGCGAGTCATTTTTTCATTAAAACTGAAACCTGATTCCTTTCAGTTGTAAGAATGATTAATGCATAAACAAGAACAATGTAAATTTCAACTTGGAAAACAAGAAAAATGTTTTGTAGTGTTGCAACCTATTAAAGTAAACATCACAAAGAATTTTTAGCATTCATTGCTTAGGATATTAAAAATTCTTCAAGAAAGTTCAATAGTCATTTTGTCATTTTTAAAACAAGACTTACGAATGTTTGTACTGAAATTTTATGGGTTGGTTGTCCGTTTCATTTTTATAGGCTTTGATTTCTACGATATTAAATTTTATTATCGATATTTAGGAGCCCTATTTATCTCTTAAAATATGTGCTCAGAATATTTTACATGTAATTCTATCATTTCCAAACATTTTCCCCATTTTAAAGTATTTTTATGGTTAAAATTCTATAAAAAGTTATAAATATCTATTCTAGTTTTATATGCCTATAACATTTGAAAATAGATTCAGAAATATTTAAATAGTATCTTTGAATTTGGTCTTTTAAAATATTATAAATCATTTCTATGTAAGTAAATCTGTCTCATTTATATAAGATATTATGTTAAGTACCATAGTAAAAATTCACTAAAGAAAAATTTGAGGAAATAATTTCAAGGTCAAATAAATAAGTTTACGGATTCCAAAAATTAACAATTTAGTTAATTACCTCATAAATTGAAAATAAAAATGAATACCTCCTTATGTCAATGAAAATAATTTAACCTTTGATATTTAATAATTTCAATAAAATCACAATAACTGGCATATATTTCTTGTTAACACTATGAAAATAAATGATTTGCCTTACTAAACAAACAAAATTTTACTCAAAAGAAAGTGCTTAGCTTAAGCGACTGTATTTATCGAAACGAAAATAATCGTGCCGTAATAATATAAAAAATTATGGACAAAGATTATTCACAAGAAATAGAATGGAAACGACGAGTGCGAAGAGTAAAAAGAATATGGTAGAAAAAACAACCACCCAGGGGACAAGGAGATTAAATGTGGCGATCATGAGAACAATGATCATTAAAGCTCTACCGTTATTCTGTTCTGGAGAATAAATAAGAAAACCGTAATAAGTCTCTTAGGAACTCGGACCATTCTCTCATTATGAGCAGCGAAGATCTCAGATGGCGACGAATTAGTATTACGGAATGCATCCCAGCTGGTCCAAAAGCAAGCCTGGAGCATGTGTTCTTTTTCCCATGATGCAACGGGAAGAAAATTTTGCAAGAATAATGTGACCAGTTATGTTATTAGTTGGGCCATTATGCAAAGGTACAAAGATCTTATTATTTAATATAAGGGTTGAAATATGGGTGGAAAGATAATGGTGAAAATTTCTGAGATGTAAACAAAACATGTAAGACATAGAATATTTCCGGCTTGTAATTTAAATAAATGTTGATTGTTTCCCATCTATTTAAGTTATTGCTCCTCGCATTGTTTGATTTTTTAAAGAAACAAGAAACCCAATTTTTAAAAATATGTTCTTAAATGTTACAGTTTGGAGAAAAGTTGCTTCTAGGCAAAGTAAAATAAAGGAGCGCATGTCTTTGGGCTTGCACAGACTAAAATTAGGATTTGAAGTATATTGAAACTCAATTATATATTTTAGAAATAAGCAACTTTTTGATTAAACATGATTATATAATTAAATTAAATAATTATACTCGTATAGTTTTATAAGCAATTATTATAATGATATTAATTTAACATAATTATATACTTATGTTTTATTCGTTTACAACTTGAACAAGACAGAAGGTAATGCGAGCCAATCAACTAGCATGCATAACCTAAGCACATATTACAATCAGAACATTTTTTCCATCAAAATTCTTGTAGTTTAATAATTAAATAACTTTTTAAATTTATCTATCTACATTTTTAATAATGTTAATTTACATAGAAATACAAAGTTATTAAACAGTAGTAAAAGGAATAATCCTATTTATCAATGAAAAAGTGTTTTGTTCTTCTATAATATCTGGTAGATTTAAAGAAAGGGTTTTCATGTGGCTTCAAATTACTATAATATTCTGAAATATGATATTTTTGGTGTTATGATAGATGAATTTTAAATTCTTTTAATGAAAAGTTTAACCTATCGCAAACTATTTCTAATTCTACTCTCCCACTCATAGAAAACAAATATATTCTATACTTTTTACT
Organism: Latrodectus geometricus; assembly: GCA_026290005.1. NCBI lineage: Eukaryota > Metazoa > Arthropoda > Arachnida > Araneae > Theridiidae > Latrodectus > Latrodectus geometricus. Next base: position 36,111 of record JAPDSC010074622.1, on the reverse strand, counting down.
CGAAAATATAAAACATCAAAAAACTGCAGCTATAAATCAAAAAGAACTATATAAAAATTATAGGTTCTGATACATAAATTAGAAAGCGCAAAATTACTTCTTTTTTGTGAAAAGAAAAGACTTACAACCCTATTTAATATTTTTTTAAATATGAAATTGTGACTTATACTTGGAACATTTAGTAGAATACTAAATTTTCAAAACGATTACTTCCGCCCACATTCCATCGGCGTCTCATGGTTAATGATGAAAAAAATTTAGAGAGTTGTGCTATTTTAAACATTTATATTTCATGATAACTACAGCGTGGTTTGCACAAATAATGAAGAAAATGGAAAAAAATTATAGAGTATATAAACTTTTTTAACTATACTTTTTAAAAAATATATATATTTTATAAGAATTAGCAAATTATGGATTATTCTTATTAAAAAATTTCAATAACGAATTTAACAGTAGTTTTCCTTGAAATATAACAAGAGGAATATTTTCAAAACTATTTTTGGAACTTAAAAATATAGTTAAAAATCATTTTAACTATCTTGTTATTATTTATCTTCATATTCATGTATGTATATGACATATATGTATATTGACTCACAACTCAATCATTTTTTGTTTTCACGTTATCATTAAAATAGAAATAAATTAAAAGTTAATCAAATACAAAAATACAACAAATGACATTAAAAATTCTATTTAATGTCTTTTAAGAAATTTTTCTTTTATTTAAACATAATATCCTACATTTTATTTTAAATTAGAATTTTTCTAGTTGCGTCATTCTAATAAAATATTTATGATATGATAAATATTGTATGATAATCAATCATAGGTTAATCACAAAACCATTTATTTATATGACTTAAGTACACAAATCTAAAATCTGAGATATTTTTTGTGTTATTATGAACTCTCTAACTCATAAGCTTCTTAAATATGCAATTGAGATTGACAGTTTTATTTAACATTTTTCGCATATTCTATCGTAACACAATATAGTGGGTAACCTTAACACGGAAGACAGTTTTTTGATTTTTTGCCTTTCCAGAGAATATTTTATGTATATTGAAGCATATTCACGAGTTTTGCAAGGAAGGAATCAAGAAAACTCCAATGTAACTACCTCGATTATTGAGCATATTTTATATGCTCAATAATAGAGTGACGTTTAAAATGCAAAGTCATTTTCTTAACATGTTTGTCGTCAGTTTGTGGTTAAAATAACAACAAAATACAGTCGAAGTCCAAATTTTGAAATCAACTAAACTTATACTTTTGTATATATATATATATATATATATACGTATATGAAACTACATATTAGAAATCAAAGTTGCACATGTTTATGAAACAGAATTTAAAAAAATATATAAATAACATTTATCACATTATCAATTTGAAAACCCAGTCATTTATTTATTTTGATTAACTTAATTTTAGTTTTGATATTCATTAATGTCCCTGTCAAAATTTTTATCAAGTAAATTAGTTTATGACGCGTCTTCGTTTGTTTAGAACAAGTTCTCTTACTCAAGTTTGCTTAGAACAAGTTCTCTTGTGTTAAGTAAATGTAACCATCCCACAGTATCAAAATATTTATACCAATGGAATATGTAGCAATCGATGAATCGTTTCGAATGTTCTTCAAATTTCCATGAAACGGATGCACTCCACTCAGGTTTCAAAGTAAACAGACATTCATCGATACAACCTTCATCTTTAAACTTGAATATCTATCGGACCTAAGAATAAGCTTATAACTAACCCACGAAAGAGGTAAAAGGGATGCTCAAGCTTTCCCTTTAGGTGTTGTGTTCAGATACATTTCTAATTCGAATTGTGTTCTCTATTTAACGTCAAATAGCATATTTATTATGTGACTACTGATTTAATATTTACTGCTTATAATGTATTAAAATGATTGAAAGTAACTCAAAAAACAAGTGTTTTATTCTTTTACATTTGGATCTTATAAGAGATGCATATAAGGACTTAAATAATGGTAATGGTTATAAATTTAATCATGAAAGGTCTTTCAGCGATATTTTTTAAAAGGTCAGAATAATTTTTAAAAATTCAGATTTTAAATAACACTATTAAAGGAATTTTTTTTAATTTTTAAAGAGAATCATTGGTATTAATGAAATTAGGAAGGAATTATTGGTTTTAATTAAATTAGAATTTTATAAAAAAAATTCTTTGACAAATTAAAAGTTAATAAATCCTTGGCTAATCTAATATTGCAACATTGTATTACTTTTTCAATTTAAAATTTATTTTAAGTTTTGCGCAAAGAAACTAAAAACACAAACTATCGAAGGGGTTTTCTTAGTAAAAAAAATAATTGTTACCCATGTTACTATAACTTTAATCAGAGTTTTATCGACCTCTACGCGATATGCGGGTTAGCACTTCTCTTTCTCCAAAGGGTTGGAATTAGAAAACCGAGAAAATAATATGGATATTATTAGGTTCTAATAGAATTTTTTCACCTTCATGTTCTGATCTCGTCTATGAAAGAATATATATATTATTAGGAATCATGCTTCTTCAGAAGAATTTTTTTTATTTTCTTACAATTGCTTCTGATTTCGTTATTTTATTATATTCAGATTACGGCTGCAAGTATTTGCTCACAGAAACTGCTAAACATGATCGACATCTCATAATTTTAAAAGTAAGTTTAAGTAAAAAATGAATGTACAGAATACAATACTCTCCAAATTTCCCCATCATACCATTCATTGTAAGTTAGTTAGATCCTTTGTATGTTTAATATGCAATTACTTTAATTTTTAGCTTGGTTCAGGTATTTAATCTTTTTAGATATAAGAACAGCTATTTATTATCTCAAATTTACCTGAGTTAAACTCGAAAATTTTCGTAAGATTCCACAGTCAATTTCCAATAATCGATAATCGTCAATATATCGATTTTCGATAACCGTCATACCACATCTGATTTTTAAGTTTTTCAACTATAACGGAATTTTCTATAATTATAATAACTTTTGTTTAATTAATCAGTATGTCTATGTTACTCGAATCTATTCATATTTGGCATAAAAACGTAACTTAAAGCACTAGTATCATTATTGGTCAGAAATAGAACTAATATTGCCTTCAGAATATTGCTCTCAAGTATACTCCAGTAGGAAAAGACAATTACACAATTCTAAAATTATTTACTCCAGATGAACTTGATGAATTGATTTGAAATGTACTCTTGCGCCAAATTCTGTTTGCATAGATAAGAAAACCATAAGCAAATGAAATAGATGAAAAAGTATAATACTTATCATTATACATAATATGATCTTATAGTAACTGCTTTATATGACGTTATATTAACTTGTGAGTTTAATTCGAAGTGAAGAGCTAAAACTTCGTATCAAATTATGTGGGCATTTCTTCCTCCTTTCGTGTTTTATTATTAATATAAATATTTAGTTTATATATATAATTTTAGTTTGAAGAGAAAGTTTAAAATTTTGCATCACGAAATGTGAAATCATTTTTTTTCTGCTTTAATTTGATCAAATAATTGTTAAAACTCCATACTAGCTTTTGAACAGTAAACATACTATTTTTAATCATCCCATAATGAATCAATCTTTGACTGCTGAATTTTTTTGATAAATTAAACTTCTTCGGAAGATATTCTTAAAATTATCAGATCTGTTTTCATTAAACTAATTTATTACTCAAATTATGAACTAAATTAGTTTATTCCTTGAATATCATTGCTTATTTGTTTAATTCGATAATTGAACAGATTTCAAATAACTATCACTCATTAAAAGAACTCTGATTTTAAAGTCACACGAGAAAATCGTTCTTAATTCAGCTGAGCTGTACTAACCTATTATAAAAACCGTTACTCATAAAGATATTCTTAACGCATATATATATATATTACTTAAAATGTACCTTTCGAAAAAAATCAAAATAAACAAAATACTTTCATTATAATCGTCATAAAAGACAAATAAAACATCATTTTGATTTCCCATGCATAAAATGAAAATTCGAATCCATAATCAAAATGAGAAAAAAGAGTACAAAGATATTAAAATGACATATTTTTAATACTATTTAGTGATAGTCACTATCCTCAATTTACTTTCCTGCTGAACTGCTTTTTATGATGTAGAAAGCAGTTAATAGAATTTTATTAGAAGACAAAATTAATTAACGAATACATTTTACTATCTATTAAAAAATATTATTCACTGGAATACTTAAAAAAAATTAACTGACACATTACATCATAACTTTCAAAATGCTAAAAATATGCACATTTGTTTCTGATGATCTTCCCAAACACCCATTTTCAAGGAATTTAAAACTCGTGATATCCGCTTAAATAAAGTCACGTGTAAAAATTAAATAGAAGTATTCCAAGTGATCGGAGTTATAAAAAAAATATGATTCTCGCCGAGGAGAGAAACAGGAGATTCTTTTTCTGTTATGAGCCATTAAATTTCAATTATCAGTGCACAAGTTCAAAGGAAAGAAAAAAAATTCCTAAATTCCAGCTCAGCCGATCGGCAAATTAAAAACCATTAAAATATTTAAGGACGGAAAATTTTTTTTATATATATAGCCAGACAAATGATAAAACGAAAACTTTTATAAAAAATGAAACAGAAAAAATAATAGAAAAATAGATTTAGCCAACAATATAAATTTTTGTAACTTGAAAGAACTCTCAAATGAATCTTTTGATTAATGACTTTCACTAATTTATAGTTTCTACAAAAAAAAAGTGTAATAACCGAATGCTAGAAAATAAATGTTATTTTTTAAATGATGAAAAACTTTATTAATTACTATTATTATTAAATATTATCTTCCCGTTAAAGGCTATTAATTATTGATTTATTATTATAGGTTATTTATCACGTTGACGCAGCTTAGTGGATTGCCAAATATATAAAAGATTGCCGTAAATATATATATATATATATATATATATATATATATTACTTATGCATTATAGGGATTATACTTCTCGTTCGCGTTGTTTTTATTTATTTCTCTGGTTAGAGGTCATTGTATATTTGTTGAATGATTTTTGAAGAATTGATGATAATACCTAAAATGT
>JAPDSC010074622.1:0-30005 GCA_026290005.1 Latrodectus geometricus | reverse complement strand
TATATATGTATATATATATATATATATATATATATATGAATGCACAGAACACAAAGTAAATAAAATAATATTGTTATAAACGAAAAAACACTCTTGTCATTCTCCATCGACATCAAAATCCTCTCCTTCTTTCTCTGAAAACCAAAACAATGCCTGACGTCATCTCGCAATCGTCAAGACCATTACTATATATATATTGCCTATCATATTTGTTGATAGATATTGTATTTGCTTTTTCGATGCGTTGTATTTACTGCTTTATACATTATAATATATTATATATACAGATAAATAGATAAATTTAAATATAATAATATATATATATATATATATATATAAAAGAAAATTCTTTGTGCAGCTGTTATTATTATAATTGTATTTTAATAATAATATCTCTCAGCCTCGCTCACTTCTACACACATGAGAGTACGTTTAGTAACGTGCAGAGAGCATGGAGATTGAATAATGATCAATGGCCGGCTGTTCTCTTCACTAATGAGTGCTGGTTCAGCCTACCACAGATTCCCACAGTTGGTTCAAATGGAAAGAACCAGGGACCTGCCCTCCAAGGTTCGCGAAATTGGCCATTATGCCTTTGTCAGTTTAATGGTATGGTCAGGCATTATATTAAATAGCTACAGGCTCATTCATGTGTTTGACAAAGGTATTGTGACTGCTGTATAGTACAGGGATGAGATTTTGGTCAACTTTTCAGGGACGAAGTTATCTTTGAGTTCATTTTAATGGATGATAATATGAAGCAACATAGAACTCTTCTGATTGATGTATTTCTAGGAAGTGAGTATATTTGTTGCGGATTGGCCAAGCAGATCTCCAGAGTTCAACCCTATATCTCGTATCTGGGATGCTCTGGGGAAGAACAATCGCAATTTGTAATCCTCTTCAGAGAATCATCCTAACGGGCCTGAAATCAGCACTGCTGGACTAATTTAATCAATTTCCACAGAAAAATTTACAAGTAAGGTATCAAGCTGCGAAGCTTGTACATTTGTAAGAGGGAACCATACCTTTATCAATCCATTTTCTTGTTCTATTCTACTACCATTGTTGCATGCCTTCTGATTCCAATGAGTATTAAGCACAATCATGAGTGCTTTTAAAACCGTTGCTTGACTATTTGTATGTGCATTCCAAATTTCTTTTAAATCGGTCCAGTAGTTCTGGAGATAATTGACCAAATATGTATAAAATTAGCTGTTTCACTTATAAAATTCACCAGTTGTTTTAGCTTTCATTTTAAGAAGCAATAATTTGAAAAAATTCTGTCAACATGAGTTACCAGAATTCATGAAATGTCGGCCTGAATCCAAACAAACTCAAAGAAATATAGAAAATATCATCGAAGTGCCGTTTCGAGGCAGTGCTATTAATTTCAAGAAACAAACTCAATTGGAGACCACGATAATATTGAATAATATTGATCACGTACTGTTTAACGAAATTATGACAGTTATATCCTGTTAAAAATTAACATAAAAGTAAAAATGTAAACACTATTCAACTAAATAAGCAGTTTCAAAACGGAGAGAAGGAACTCAATTCCTGGTCTTCAAGGATTGGTCTTCAAGGATTTCATTAAAATAGTTTCAATGCACACAGACTATTACTGTGCATTCCGTTGACTTTAAGACACATATTAAACGGAAGAAAATGTACTGCAGAACACCGAAAAGGGATTCAAAGGGATTATAATAAGAACTATTTATTCTAAAATTGGCTTTCGAAATAATATTTATCAACATAACTCAACATTCGTTCGAAAAAGATGCAATTATAGAGTTTATTTCCTAAGTGTAATTACAATCGAAATAGATTGATGGCAAAAGCTGAAAGCAACATAGGTGGATACATGGACCTGCATATCATTTTGAACAGCATTTTGTCCACCCAAATTTACTCAGATAAGATATAGTATTTAATATCTTATTTTAATCTGCAACTGTTATTACTTTCATTTTATGCATAATATTGGTAGACATTATATATCTTATCTTGAAGAGAACGTGAATGAAATTGAAACAAAATAGCTAATGGATGGTCAGCATGCTATGCTGAGTTTAACCCGATCGGACATGTTTGGCACAGTATCAGCAGACACATTGCGGCAAAAATAAAGCTGCTTTATACTATTTTAAACTTAAAAATAGTGCTTTTTCACGAGACGAACAAGTTCAATCAGTAACCCTAAATCATGTATGCCAAACATGCCAGTCGCAATTTTAGCAATACACAAAATGGACCACATTACATATTAAACATATTTTTCCAATTTCGAGTGAAAAACGCTTATTTGTAATTTACATAAACCAAACTAATAATCTAATGCATATTTGGAAGTGCTTCCTCTCATTTCAAATAATATTGTTACGAAATAATTTTTGCATCTTTTTTGTGCTACTTTACTTATATGAATAATCCTTTTACGGCAATACATCACTATCGCGCAATTTTTTATTTTTATTTTTTTTCTCCTAATTTTTAGATTACCTTATTATTTGCATAAAAAGTTACTTATACTTTAAATGTTCATTGATTATAATAATTCAGAACAAACCAGATTAGAGTCACATTAATCGCACTTAAAATATTTATTCATGAAGTAGCCGCAAATTGCTATATGAAGCTCATTTTGAATCTGTTATATAATATACATAATCAAGTTCAAAACATTTTAATAGAAGAGAGTAAAAATGTCATTCTATTAAATGAATGGACAAGCAAAACAGATAACAAATCAAATATATTATGAAAAGAATTCTGGATTATTTTAATTTTTTAAATTTTAGTAAGTAATTAATTCTTAAGCATAATTTTAAAATTTCGAATCATTTAAATTTCTTTATATATGTATATATACATATTTATATAATCATTATTAGAAAAATAATAAATTAAATAATGTCTGTAATAATAAATTACATTTTGTGCTTGATCAGTGATTTGCAAATTTCGTTAGATTTTATACAAAAATCATCACCTACAAAATGCTCCAAAAATAGCTACATAATTTTTAACTAAATATTGAATAGATTATCAGTAAAATTTTACTTGCGTAATATAAATTTCCGTATCTAAATTAAACTTTCAAATGAAAATTTAGTACCTTGTGGGACATAAATAACTAGTCACGACTTTATTACAACGAGAATAATACTAAGGATAATTTTAAAATTAGTTTTATATAAATGTAAACAAGATTTGAATAAACGCAGTTTTTAAAAAGGAATCTAATTAGAGTTTATGCTGTCACTTTGTATTAAGGCAAAATTTAAAATGATTGTTTACATAAAATGCACATTTTTCGTGGAAATTTATTAGAAAAATAAATGCCTTTGGAATTCAAATATGATAATTTAATCATAAATTAATATTTATTTTAGTACTTGCAAGCACTTTTCTTTTTCCGGTATTTCATGGAATAATAATTTGGGGAAAAGGAAACTAATTTTCATAGTATTTTGTGAAATCTGCAAATTTTTACGCTTTTCCGGAATACATATTGTGTATTTTCAAATTTAAATTTATCATGCTAGGCAATACAAATATATTTGTATATACATAAATTTTTGATTCTCAAAATATACCAACTCTAATATTCTTCCGCTTTCTATGTGATATGACTTTTTTTTTATAAGAGCTTTAAGTAATTTTTTTAAGTCATATAAGAAATTTCATTGAAAAGAAATCTAAAAAGGCAGCCGATTAGTTGTTGACTTTCTACGATCATTTTTTAGGGCATGAGATTTAAATCAAATAAGAATTACTCTTTGAAATGGATTCCGATCTCCTGTAACTTCAACCGCCGAGACGAGAATCAAATTAAAACATTGATGAGTGAAGGAAAAACGTCTAAAAAATATAATTAGATAATTATAGTACTCAACAATAATCCATTAACTCTAAGTAGAAAAAATAGATATATTTTGAATTATCAATAAAATTTAATTAATGCTGTAAATTTTCTGAATCTTTTTTTAAGTAATATCGATAAAAGATAAATATTAAATCACAATTAAGTATAAATATTTTATATGTTATAAACATCGTTTTAAAGAAAAAAAAGGGAAAAATATAAACAAAATACAATTGAAATAAAAAAATCAAAAAATTCTTGAATCGAACAAAATTTGCAGGATTCGAAAATTTTTCATTTCAACATATCCCCCTTTATAACAATAATAAACAAATGTGCACAAATTGATAAATATCAATATTTATCTTGATGGATACGATTTCACGCCAATATGTCACTCATAATATCGATACTTACAAAATATTTTCTTTGCACAATCACAGGCTTAGTGAGTTTCGTTAAACTGTTACAAAGAGAGAGATCAAGATATGAAATAAATAAATAAAAATTTAAAATATGTTTTTATGTATACAGAAAGCAGACATTCCCCTAATATGCAAACGAACTTTTATGGTTGTTCCTTTGTGAAATTGTATTCAAATGTTTATCAGTTTCTAAAATGTCTTTGCATTTTTTTCTCCCTATCTCTTCTCTGTTAAGGCCGAGTTCTTTTTTCACCAGCAGACTTTTCTACTTGTCTTTTTTTTTAAACTTTATATGTTATTTTATCTTCTTTTTTTTCTCGTGCACTCTCTTGAACATTTCTCTTCTTGATTTCTTTTGCAAAAAAATATTCCCTGGAAGAAATAAAACTTGATGTTTTGTCTATAACTGAATGTCGTTTACATATGCTTATTTATATCGTTCCAATTTTTTTTAACATCAATGAAGTTTTCAGATTTGATGTATATAAGTAGTGTTCTTAGTATTTTAAAATAAAACCATCTGGGCACAAAGGAATTTTGTAGAAAAAGAATATATTGTTCAATTAACTTCTGTTTTAATGATTGTTAAAAAATTTTTAAAAAATATTCAACTGAGAGGAAAGAAAATATATGTCATACATGTAATAATAAAAATTAATCCTTTTATACCAAACAGTCAAGTAAGGATTTGTTTATTATATCATAACAATCCAATGCTAAATAGCTTACAAAATTGCTGATTATTAATTCGTTTAACCCTTCGTGTTATATTTTATAAAAGTATTTATATTTCATTTTCTTTTTTAATCAATTTGTGTTCGGTTTAATTAAGATGAGGCGCTGTTGTATTTTTATTATAATCGTAAAATTTTACTTCAAATATTGGAATAGTTTCAATATAACATTTTTACAATACATACAGGTTTAATAGCTTAAATATTAAAATTATATCTTGGCATATATAATATTTACTTATCAATGTTTTTTCAATTCTCTCATAAATAAATATAAGAAAATTTAAGTTTTTGAATCAGTTTTGATGATTAGTTCTTAACCTTTCTTTTTTTATTCTAAACATTCTTTCTTTTGCTCATTTTATATTTCTGTATTATAAATGCTTAATTCTAATCCCTGAAAAATTAATTTGAATCAGAAAAGATAATGAAATTTGACATTAAAAAAATAGCAGGTAAAAATACTTTAAAACATTTTATTAATTTTAGATACGAGTTCTTATGAATTTAATAAATTTTATTTCATATAATCAAATATTAAATATTCTAAAATTAATTTTCGCATCAACTTAGTATTTATCAACTACCAACAAATGACAGCAAGCTTAAGAATTCGACTTCAATAAGTTAAAAGAGTTCTCTACCTTCCTCTAAAAAATGTAACATTTATATTCAATCATTTCATAAATGTGCTTTTTATAAATTCTATATTTTCCAAATGTAGGTTGTAAAGATTGGTCCTGTGAATTCATTTTGTTAAAATTTCTACCTTAAATGGATAACATATTTTTTCATGGCGTCGTTTATCATTTTATAAAATAAACATTTTATATAATGCAATTTGTAGGGCATACGGAGAGTTCCTATATAAAATCCAATTTCTTCAGCTCAATTTTGAAAAGCCAACAGTTATGAGAAATGGATACATGCTACAAAGTCGACTATGATATCAGAGTCGATGCAGTTACCTTAATCGACAACCGATTCACCCTACATCCACGTGCCCTTTCATTTAAATTTAAGGCCAAATGTTATGCATCTGATACTGCTTTTACTTTCCATTTACAAATTTATAAAATTAAAATAGGAAGTCAATAAAAACTTCAATAAATATATATTTACTGTAACATATTTAAAACCTAAATGATATACTTGCTTTAGAATTAATATTTATGAGAATTTAAGTTTTCGTTCCTTTATTTTCTATAGCTTTTGAATTTATTAATTGTTATCCTAAAATTGGACCTAATCTTGTCTTCAATTGATATTATTATGGAATCAATCGTATTATTTTATTTTAGTTGATGTATAAAGATTAAATGTTTTATTGCTTGCAATCGTTATAAGCGAATTATGTCTACTATTTAAAAGTTTCAAGTAGTATTAATTTCAGATAGCACTATTCATCATTGTATCAAAACTTCAAAAAAACATAGCTTCCAAACACTACTTCAAAAGAAATAAGTTAAAAGTTTTATAAATAATTGGGTACAGATGATCGTAAATTTTTAATTAACAGAATTTTTACTCAACTATATAATCATACTGCCATTATAGTAAAAATTTGAAAAGTATTTAACAAACCAGGAATTTTTTAAAACTTTTAATGACGTATAGGTACATATATTAATCTAGAAATCAAGAAGACATGACACTACAGTTATTAATAACAAAGGAAAATAAAATTTTGATTGATACAAAGTTAACAACTGAAAACAACACAAAATAATTCATGCATTTAAAAAAATGAAAATTCTAAGAAAAACTGAAGATATTTTCAATAAATTATAACCATAATCATTTACAAAATGCATTTTAAAGGAAATCTACGTTAACAAATATTTGATCACATTATGCAAAATAATCTGATTTCTACAATCACATTAAGCAATCAGTCTTTACAGTGATTTCTTCTACTTTCAATGCAGGTAATCAATTATAGCAATTATTACTTGCTATAATGATATGTTATGAATTATTACTTCATAACTGAAATTAAAAATTGTATAAGACTGTCATGCAAAGATAACGTATCAAAGATCTATGCATGCAAAAATAACTCATTGAAAAATATTACAAATAATTTCAGATGAAAGAAATACATTGAACACTTCTCATTAAAATAGCTTTTATTCTTATCAAAGATGTTGACTTGATGAAAATTGGCACGAGGTTTAAGTTCCCAAAGAGAGTTGCTTCGCCACTTTATGAGTAATATTTGCATACGAGATCTAATTCGACAGAGGTTTATGGTTTGAATGAGATTCCAAGCCATTGCAACCATTCCTTCTCAGAAAAAAAGCAGCAGTAAGCCCATCAACTGTTCAATAGAAGTTCCGAACATTGAAATCTTCAGCAACTAGATCGGAAATTTTCCGAGAAAGATGTACAATGATTTAAGCACTTTAACTTGATATTTGGCAACCGCGTAGAGAAAAGCCTAACTCCCTGAGTCTGTTGTAAAGTATGTTAATATTTATCGTATTGTATCCAGGTAGTTTTCTTTTCTTCCAGGTAGACTTTTCATTCTTAGTGAGTATAGATAGAAGCAATATATTGATCGTCAGAAATATAATAATAGGTGAATGAGTAGAGACAACACTCTGGTTAAACCTTTGATTTAATTTGAATTATTTACATAACTAAACAGTAATTGAAAGAGGAAAGTTTAAAAATGCTTTGGCCTGTACAAAATCCCAAACTATCTTGAAACTACTTGATAGTTTCCATGAATAATTCCTTTTTGATTAGCACCGAAACACGCGACTAATGTAGGAGATATTTTACAAATGTTAAGAGTAATATTAAAATTCTTAAATTAATCTCAATCTTACAAAAATTACAAGCACCTCGTACCAGCATAAAGAATGCTCATCTTCGACTCCTTGAATATGTTGATGACTTCATCGGCTGCCTGATTAGCATACATTCAAACAAATGATTAAGCATGAATGTAGTATACTATATTTTAATATTGCCTTTTACATCCACATGGAGTTAAGACTTGAAAATTGAAATATTTAATCTTAAAGAAAAATTCTGCATCTTTTATTTTTTGAGATCAATGTATGAAAGAATATCAAATGTTGAAGTATCAACTGAATTTAATCTAGTTTTTAATTGTAATTTGTTATTCAAATAGCTACTTTCGATATTTCATGAATTATTCTGGAAAAGGTATTTTTGAAAAGTGCTGCATTTTTTAAATCGATCTCGAAAGAAATGTTTCAAATTCATGTGTGTTTAAAAGAATATCACAGAGTTCTCATTTTAAATCATATGTGCATAAATTTGATATTTACATTTCTAAGTTCAGAGTCAAAGACAGAAGAGCAAATCTTAAATTTTTGCTATAAAAAGCTATTAAATTTATCTTATTATTATGAACAAGAAGGAATTTAATTTAAAATCTATTATATATTCGAATTATATTTTGAGATGACTTAAAAATATTTAAACAGATATTTTATAGAAATGGTTGTGTTCATAGTATCCACAAAATATTCTACTATATTCACTATTACAGTTTAATCTACAACAATATAAATTTATTATCTGTAATATTTTCACATCCCTCTCTCTCTCTCTCTCTGGTACATTTTTAAAAACAAATAATTAACTGTCAATTTATTTACTAAATTTGTAAAAATAAAGTTACCAAATTGTGTACCTAAAAAGTAACAGGAATTAAATAAAAAGAATGCAGAAAGTAGTTTTACAATTCATATAATTTGTATTAAAAAAAAGCAGAAAGAAAAAGAAATTAGCCGTCTTCTAAGAAATTTTATAATTCATGAGAATATGTAATCAAAAACACGTATATTTCAAAAAAAGGGAAATACAATTCTAAATTTAAATTTGCGTGCGTGAGCGAGTGAGAGTAATTATTTGGAGTCTAAAGCGATCACAATATTGCGAGACTGATAAGCACGATTACTGCTTCTAGATGGATGGTTGAGTTAGCTTAGCGAGATAAGACTAGGTCTACTATAATCAAAATAAATCATAGGCTAATCACATTTTATTAGATTCATTAATTCAATGAATATCGAGATGGCTATTGCGAACACAGTAAGCAGATCTCTAGTGGTGTACTTAATACTAAGCACAATATGTGTGTAATGATATATTTCTCTATATTTTAGTAATATAACTCGTTATGAGAAATCGTATTTAAGTTCACATTCACGTGATTTTTTTAAATCAGTCTAAAGGAAAATACTTAATCATATAAAATGAATCAACTTCCACTTACAATTTTCTAACTCTATATTGTATTCGTTTAATCCAATATTTTTCAATGATTAATGATGCTTTATTCAAAATGGAAAAATATGCTTAACATTAAATAAAAAGAGGAATTCATCTAAGATATGGTGGGTTCTATATAGTATACGCACATATATAAATAATAAGTATGCTGCATTAAGGAAGTCATTTTTTATGTAATATTTTTTGCAGATTTAATCTTGGAACTTAAGTTTTATGTTTCTTAAGTATAAATTATACTTTTTTAGTTAATTATTATATTCGTTAAGTAAAAGTATATTCATTAACATATATTAACTTAAATTAATGCATTTAATCATATGGATTAGTAATATTTATTATAGAATGGAACAATGAAATCTAAAATAGTACGATGCATTATATTACAAATTTCACTGCATTCAATTTTAAATTACTTCATTGTTTGTAATTATTGAAATAGATAATGGATAGATAGAGGCATAAATAGATAGATACACTCACTTCCAAAAATTAAGAACACAAAGGAAAATGATAGTTTTTGAAAGTCATAACAGCCAATCATGAAGATGATTGGCTGTTATGACTTGTATGAATTGGAGAGGCTACAATTTACTAAAGGTAGCATTCAAATGCATTACGTAACAGCCAATCACAGTTTCACGTCAAGGAATATGAGAAAATAAATGTACTATAAGAATTCAGATTTGTTCAGAATTACGAAAGTTGTATATAAGTTAAGATAAAAAAAATATTTAATATTCGTAGAATTTATTTTTAAGAAATTTTTTTTTACTATAGCTTCCAAAAAAAGACAAGATTTGGCTTGCCTACGGAAACATAAAACAGAGCAATTAATTTTTAATTTGTTTGATTCTTCAGCACATGTTCATGGAAACAACACCAAACTAATCAAACAATTGCCAGAAGACCTATTTCTAAAGGTTATAACCAGAGCAGCAGATTAATGTATTTATTTCTTTTGTGATCAAATTGAGTCTGAGATCAATTTATCCAAATAAGATATTAAGGATTTCAAAGGGCATCGTTAAAATTATATCTGTGCTTAGAAGGCTAAATAATAATGATTTGCCCCCCAGGATATCACAAGTTTATATTTTTTTGTCCGCAGAATGCGAAGCATGAGTAAATCAATTTACTAACATTAAATTGGTTAGTATCTGATTGGAGAAAAGATTGTGGAATAATATGTTCAGGAAGTAGTAAAAATATGGCCTGTCTTTCGATAACAAAGAAGTTAAGATTCCGTAGAATGCAAGGCACGTGTAGCATGAAGCATATAAAGAAAAATTGTAAAAAATATTACATAAAATATATGTAATTCTATAATAAATGTAACTTATAGAGTAAAAACTACGTTAAGAAACAAATAAATGCATTTGATTAAAAGCTAAGAGACCCTATACAATTTCAATATTAAATTTCTTCTAGATTTTTCTATGTATGAAGTAGTAAGGATCAGCCTGGAGTTACTGGGAGTTCATTCTCAAAGTAACAAAAACAAAATGAATGAATTCTTTTATATGCCAAAATAATGTGAATAATATAACAGGCTCGGCAACAACATTTCTTTAGTTTCAGTTTAAAAAAATTTTTAATGTGTTTTTTTATAAATTAAATACAATATGTATGTATTAGATTACTTTTAAGTTCCATAATTTATAACCTAATTGAGAAGCAATCAACAGTTCAGCGGTAAGGCATAGACAGATAAACTCCAAAAAACATTTCATTTAACGAATAGTTGAAATTGTCCATCTTTAGCACAGATGTTATCTTCATCGTATTTAGCAGTCTTCTGCCTGCGTCATGTTGAATAGGCCTTATATGTAGAATGGTAAGGAATGGTTCAAAGTATGGGAACGGTCTTGGGAATTTGCTGAGAATTAAGTATTTAAACCAATAATTGTAAATTCAATGCATGGGTAAAAAAGGGAACATTCGCAAATTTAATATTGTAGTAGATAGGTTGCATTGAACAAAGAACTTATTCAATTATTTTAATTTAAGTTAAATTTAATATTGCATGCGCATACATATATTATAATTATATAACTTGCAATAAATTTAAAAACATTATTTAAAAGTAATTTAAATATAATAAATATTTTTACTATGAAATAATAAAAAGATTAATTTTGTATATATTAAATTTGATGAATAAGAAATTAATCTTTTATTATTAATTAAATTTATGATGAATATCAATTAATCAAATACTTACATCTGTGACAGTATTTTTGAAAAGCTAAAAGTATTACAAAATGTTATCTATAAAAAAATATTCCTTGTAATTTTATATATCATAGATCATTTTCAACATTTTGTTTTTAAAGATATCATAGTCAGTACAACAATATTTGTTTTAGAATACTCTACTAATGACATTTGTTCGTGTCCGAAATCATGAAAAGGAAACGAACTATTTGATCATACGAGTTAAAAAATAAATCTAAATACTCAGATATAACAAAAATATCAAAAAACCCCATTCATAAAAAAATTCCTTTCTAATCCTTTTACTTTGCCATCGATTTTGAAAAAAATCAGCTTTGCAACTATCAAGTATCTTTGTTAAAAGAGAGACCCCAAAAGAAACATTTGAGATTTTAAGATGACGCTGGATTGTATCCTAATATTATTTTGCTTATTGTACTATTCACAAAGGTTAATACTATAACATTACGGTCACTAATATAAAAATGTTAGCCACATATATGTTCTCAAGGGCATAATTACCAACAGTTAAAAACTTCGTACAAATTACGAATTAATGTGCCCTTTCCTTTGACGTATTTTAGTTTTGTTTTAGGTATATCTCTCAAAAAATCAATTTTATAATTAAATTTTTAACTTTTATAACCTATTAAAACTATGGAAAAGAAAATTTACACAGAGATTTTGAAGATCAAACATTTGCTGATTCATTTCTAGCAGGCACATTAAAGATTCTGGCAGTTTATAAGATTATAAATTTCTTTCAGAGTATTTTTTCATTGTCTTTAAAAGCTTAGATCTTAAAAAAAGAAAAATTTTCTAAGATATTTAATTACTTCACATGCCGGATTCTTTCTTATTGCTAAGCACTAAGTACTTAGCATGTCTTATTGAAAGAGTGAAAATTTTATTCACAACTAAAGAAAATATTAACATCAACACTTTCTTTTAAAAAAAAAAAAAAAAAAAAAAAAAAAAAAAAAAAAAACTATTTTTGTTTATTACGTGAAAAATGGTAAATCTTTCTCCTAGTGATTGATATGGATACAACAAAAGTTAGTAATTTACTTCGAGAAGACAACAGATACAGCTATAAACTTTTAAGGGAAAATGTTCAGATAAAATTTACTCTGAGTATAAATGATATCCTTACATTTAAAAATAATTTTTTTCTAATAAAAGAAACTGGGTGAATGGACCCATCGCCCACAACAAAGCCGGAAATTGATACTCATTTTAGCTTTACCCGGTGAGCACATGTGAGCCAAGTCACGAAGGTACGAGAAGCACTGCCCCCGTCACACCACCACCAACCCGTTTATAGGGCGGACCACATTCATCCATCATCTCAGAAGAAGAAAGGACAAAGATTCACACAGAGAAAGAAAGGAAACGTCCATACCCAAACTGGGACTCGAACCCGAGACCAATAACCCAGGAATCAGGAAAACTAACTACTCAGCCATTGGCCGGCTTTAAAAACAAATAAACCTTTATACATTTACTAACACATAAATTTATAGGTTAGTGCACTCTATAACAAAAGAATTTATGTTCAATTGACGGCGAATTTTAAACATGTTAGACATGAAAATTTCGCCATAAAAATTCGCAACATTCGTAGGAAAAAAATCTACATAAATGCTATTTTAATTTATAAAATATTTCCTCATAACATTGTTTTACAGAATCAGAAAAAATTTTAGACAATTTTTTTTTTAATAGTCATTTTGAATTTTTTAATAGTTTTGTAAATTTTATGTTTAGGATAATCATTCAAGAAGAAATGAAGAGGAAATTACTTTTCTCATGGAATGATTACGCATAGCTCTCTTGATTAGTTACTTCCACCCTTATGGAAAGTGTATACCCGTTTTATATTTCTAAAATAACACTTTAAGTGTTCATTTAAGGTCTCTCTTGTAGACCTTTACTTCTCCACTATGTTGTTTCTGATGATGAATACAATTTCAAATTCCTCATTACGTAAAATATTTAAAATGTTTAGCATCATCTCACATTCTTATAAAAAACTATTTAAATATTATTAATAAAAAGTGTAAAAAACGTCAAATGTATTGCAACTTATCGTATCTTATAGAAAAATGTTCAAATATAATTAATAAAAATTCAAAGTAAGAATCATCAATTGCTTTTTTAAACTATAAATTTGGTCTTTTCCCATGCTTGATTTAGACAGTAAAAAAACTAAATCGCTATTTTAATATTATTTAATCAGTTTTTCATTGCTTTAGTTTGTTCGTAGTTCATCTTCCATTTTTGAAACGATGGCTGGTTAAACTGGAAAATACTATTTAAAATTAATTCTGATCTATTAATAACATCCAAACCCTAGGTGAGATTTGAACCCACGACCTGTTGAACTGAAAGTCAAACCATCCTTCTTTGAGAATGGTCATAATGAAAATACATATAAAGATTCTCTTTCCTTAGAAAGGTTTTATTTAATTTTTGTGTATCTCAAATTGATCCATTAAAAAAAATTTCATACGAATAATGCATACTTCTTATGAATTGGCAATTTTTTTTTCATGATTATTATTATTATAACCTAAGTTACAATTTTTATTACAAATGAGATTTGTTATAAGTTTGTATTAATAATATCAAATTAATTAGAAATAAATTTTGTAATGATTAGAGGCAACCAATAAGCAATTAAATTTGATAATAAAAAAATTATTTATTCTTGAGAAAAAATTACAAGAATACACAAACAAAAATATTAATATTTTATAAAAATATAATGGAATAGAAATTAATATATTCTGAGTATTGCTTTTACAATATTTTTATTAAATCTATTTAAAAAAAGTTTATATTTTTAAAAAATCAGGAAATCTTATTTTTTAAAGAGTTAATCATAACTAAAAGCTTTGAATTGATATAAAAATATTTTCTTAATGATGATGAAAATAATGTTTAAAAAATTTTTACCAAGTTTGTGAATTTATTATTATAAATTATTATCAAAAACTCTGAATTTAAATCAAAAGCTGCTTGGAAAGAATTTTTGTATAAATAAAAAATACATAAAGAAATATAATGATTCTAGATTTTCAAATTTTTTTTATTAATGGAGTAGTTTTTGAAAGAAATACTACAACGCCAACGCTGCGGCGTTAAGGTTCAAAAATTAAATTTTTAGTAGTGTGGCGTTTTTACCAATGTGACATTTATGTACACTTAAAAAAATAAAAATGGTTCTCACTCACTAAAGATCTTGGAAACACATGGAAATATGTGAAAATCTCATTGGTAATACAAGATTAAAAAAGGAACAGAAAATATGTTCCCAGATAAGGAAGGAGATCCGACATAAAATGTACTTGATGCGTTGTCAGGTTGAATTATTCAAATTCTAATTTATTTTACGCCTTAACTGAATGGAAAAGAAACAGATTTTAAAAGCTTCACATGACGCATCCGGTAATTAGAAAAGCAATATTTAAAATGTTCCATTTTCATTCAATTCAGTACTTCAACATTACGATACTTTTTTGTAACGAAGCTTTATTATTATATTTATCGACTTCATTTAAGGATAAAAATAAGTATATTCATAAGCATAAATATATTATCATTTTACGTGAATAATCTATGAGTTATGTTTTAATTTTATGTTTTTCTTAGATAAAATGCCAGACATAGATTAAAATTATGTAATGATAAAGTTCGTGGTGATATCACTCACATAATAATTCAGTATGGCTTTAATATGCAATTTATTATTAATTTTAAGACATCTTTCTCAATTGCTAATAAATGCCAATTCGAATTTTTTTTAAAAAAAAATTACAGTAATAAAAATTATTCAAAAGAAAAAAATTGACTAATTACCAAATTTTTTTCGAATAAAGATATTTTTTAAAATCTGCTAGAAACTCAAAAATCTCTCATCCATATCAGGTAGAACGATTCATTAAATTAAAATAATTGTAATTAGTTTAAAATTATTTAAATTTTCTTAGGTAAATTTTGAAAGATAGATCCTATGCTTTATTTTTTGTGCAATTAAAAAAGAAAATACATAGAAGATTTTTTCTAAAGTTGGCTAATTCAAAATGCTATTAATTAATCAAAAATTTGAAAGAATAAAACATTTAAAAGTTGATTCACATTAATAAAAAGTCTGGTTAAATAAGAAAAATATGACGAAATCTTAATGTTTTAAATATTTTTCTTCAAGTTGATTTATTTATTAAAAGGAAATTATTATATTTATTAGCAGTCAATGAAACTTTTTGACTTAGATGATATAATTTTTTTAATTCAGTATATAAAATTGTAATAATTAATTAAATTTTGAGATTAAGTTAAAATGATTAAAAAATTACAATAAAATCAAAAATTAAATTTTGAAATTAATGTTTGTGTACATATAGTGTTATCATATATTAATTGAAACCACAAAACATTGCTCTTATTTTTTTTAAATACAAGTAGTAATGAATTGATAAATGAAACCGCCAAGCCAAATTAGTAATGCCACATGCAAATATATTTTAATATTTAAAAGAAATAAATATTTAGAAAAATATTATAAACTTACCCAAAGTACTCAGAAGTGTTGACAGCAAAAACTTCATCATCATTGACAAATGATGAGCAATATTTCCTTCACCTAACGCACATTACCACAATAATATATGAGACCAGTTAAATTTAACAACGATGGTTTTAATTCTCTTGAAATCAATTTTTCTTCGTTGTTTTTTATTATAATTTATTATAAAGTATGAAATCCCTTCTACACTTTCGTTTATTGCTTCAATTTCAGTATATTACTTATTCCATTAAATTTTACAGTTTCTATTTTCCATGGAAATGAACCTTTAAATATGTAATCTATTATTGAATAAATTCTGCAAGTTTGAAATGTGTAGCACTTTCATTCTTTTAAATGATAGAAAATTTTATGTAACCCTTTAATTTATCATAATATTTTTTGTAATTTCTTGTATGTTTTCGTGATATATCAGAATATTGATTGATGTTTTTTTAAATAAGTCGTTTTTGAAAATTTAATTCTTTTACAAAGCAAATAATAACAAAAAGTTTCTTTTAGAATAATATTTTCATGCTCAAATTTTTCTATTTAGAATTTTTTTAACATAAAATAAATTTAAGAAGGTGCTAAATAATTTTTTTTCATATAATACAAAAATAAAAATTTAAATAAAAAAAATTAACTCAGACGAAATATTGCTTGGCAGCGCACCGACTTGTAATCCGTAACAGAGCGGCAACACGGTAGGAGGAAATCCCACACACACAACTTCTCTAGACGCGAACTTCGCGTCGTCTGCTTCTATTATGAAGTGACGTCACCCTCCCTTTTCCGAAAAGAATTGCCGCGCATGTCCGGGAAACCCCTATTCGCGCATCAAAATAATAAAAGACCCTAAGTAGAAGCACTGTTACAAGGCAAAACTCATGGAAATTAAATTCCCATTTATAAACTTTCAGAAGCATTAAAAAGATAAATTTGTTTCGGCCTAATTTAACAAACATTTAAAAGAAATTCAAAATTATTCATAAATAGATAGAGTAAGTATAAGCATATATATACTTACAAAAACACACATAAATATGCAGTTTATATTAAATAATAATTAATTTTTTAAAAAAAAAATGGTTACATAAAAAGCAAAGGATTTGCAGTCAGTTATTGAATTTAATAGTTAGTTTGATTTAAAATATTTGACATTAACACTTAAATATTGAAACTAAAAATCATCTGTAGGAGAAATTTTATTTTGTCATGATTATTAAGTTAAATCATGTATGTATCCAATGGTAAATCTTTAGAAAAATTGGCTTTTTAATTGATAACACAAATCAATTATTTTGAAAGAAATTTTGGCTCAAATAAATTATAATGAACCTTTTTAATGCCAATATAACGAAAAAGCATTTAATTAGCGTCCTTTTTCCATTTCTAATCATGTGACTCAAAGAACTTAATATTAATTAACAATTAATTTTGATCCTTTATGAGGCCGTCCTAACGGCTTAAGTCTGTTATGAGGCATTTTAATATTCAACGAGTAAATTGCTTTCCTGGTGAACTTTTCATAAGTAGTAGGACGTATTTACTTGATTCAAAGGAGGAAATCTGGAAAACTCCCAAGCACCTACCCTGAGACGAATATATGATAGAAGCCCAGAAGAATAAGATCTAAATCAACTAAATATTACCACATTATGGTTTCGATCTCAGCCACTGTTGAGATACCGGATATTGATTTTGCCTTTTGCATGGATATTTGCTTGGGAATTCTCCGAGTTTCTTCCCTTGCAACGCGTGAATATGACCCACTATCGATTGAAAAGTCTTCTTTGAAGATAATTAACGCTATGGATACTAAAAGGCTCTACAACAGCATTCGACTTTTCGACTGTCCAATATGTTTTAGAGTAAATGTTTGTGAAACATTTTCCTTATGAAATGCGCAAAATAGTATCAAACATTTATTATATTAATTATCAAATAATTATTATATTAATCATCAAACATTTATATTTAATCATCAAACATTTAGTATTATATTAAAAACAGTCTCAAACCAAACTTAGTAATTGAAATATGTAAAAAATAGTTATTTACAGAATCAATAATTTTATGATGATTACAATGATGATACAATAATTTTAGAAAATGGAACAAATGTTTTTTATTTATTAAAATATTACTTAAAAAATTAAATATAAAAATAGAATTTATGTACGTTAAATTCAAAATTTGAATAAAAAGAAAATTACACTTTCCTTAAAGTTTCGAAAACACGAATACTGTTTTAATTGATTATCCTATCCAAAAATTCTTCTAAATAAGAAAAATGTTTTCAAAAGCAAAACTATAGTTATCTTTCTACACTAACTAAAGTTTAAATGTAGAAATTGTTTTTATGTTTCTTTAAACTTTTCTCTCGCACATTTTCTCGTAATTTTGACCCTCATTTGTAACCTGGGGCATTTTTAAGAGAATTGCGAAATATTTATCAAGAAATTCTTAAATTAATGCAACATCTTTTCTTGTTTTTAGTTCCTGGGTATTCTTAAATCTAGATTTAATTGGCAACTGAAACTCTTATTATCCAGTTTCACCTTACCATGTTATTTTGCTTTCATTTATAAGACTTCAACAAGTTTAAACTCTACCAAAAAATTTTGTTATTCTTAAGCTACGTACGATAATTATTTTGTATCGGGAATCCTCATTATTATTTTTTTATAATTTTTTAATTATAAGAAACATTATTTTCGTATTTTATTTTATAATTAAAGTTCACAAGTTCAAAAATTCACGTAACGAAAATTTATATTTAGCCCAAATTGGATATGTAAAAAATATCTCTCTCCTTTTTCCAGAAGCTTCAAAATGCGATGATTTATTTTGAGATTTGGGTAAGATGGAGAAAAATAATTTTTCTGTTTGTCATTGAGAATGTTGAAATTAAATTATGCTTTGCAGTTTTTCTCAATAGTTGAATCGTTACTAACTTGCAAATGCTATTATATGTAGTTATAGACAACATATGCCATTAAATTAAGGAATAGTACACAGCTTTTAAAGGGTATGGTAAAGTATATAGGCTAAATAATATTTTATATTATATTAATTGAATTGGATTTAATTGTCTCCGTTTGGAAAAGAATCAAAAATAAATTAGTACGTTTTAAAATATTTTAAGCAAGTACATATTTACTCATAACATATCTTAAATAATTATTTTATTATTTAATATTTATTTTTAATAACAAAAATCTTAAATAATATAATAATTATTTAAGATAACAAATTAATATAATTTAAGAATAAAAATTATTTAATATAATAATAAAATAATTAATAAAGATAATAAGATAAAAAGCAAAAATAGAAAAAGATTATGACTAAACAATTAATTGAATTAAAAACTAAATTTACAAATATTTCTAACAACAAAACTGTATAGAAATATTTTTAAGGAAAAAAACATTTATTCTCATACTTCTTATTACTCTTTGAGGAATGCATTCAGTTCAACTACTTATTTAAGTAGTTGAACTGAAATAAATGAAATGATAATTCATTTATATTTAAAATTCATAGCTGTAATTTAAAAGTGGAATATTAAATTGAACTATTCATAAAATGAAGAGAAAATTATAAATAACAGATCTTAAAAATAATGCATATATTATTATACTACAATCTCATTTTTCAATTATTTCTTCAATGTTATCTTAGAGCAGACTTGTTGAATTTATCGTGAAAGCTCAGATCTCATAAGAAATTTTATTATTGTGTCTTCCCTGGAGTCAAAGAAAATATCAAAAGAAGATTTAAAAATATTTTAAATCAAGAAGAAGGATATTCACAAATATATCTCTCATTTTAGAGATTTCAAATAAATGGCATTAATTTTTCTTCTTGATTACATAAATTTATTCGAAGAAAACTGAAAATTAAAATCTGCATATAAAATGAACTTTTTAAATTGAAGAAGGTGAATAAAAGGATATATCTTACTTTGTTTGGGAGTAAAAATGTGCTGCTTAAAAGTAAGAATAGAGGATAAATTGCATGACACTTCATTATGACAATGTAAAAGTAGGAAAATAAAAATTATTTTCAAAAATATATTGCTTATTTGAAAATATTTCCCGACCATTTCTATTTAGGAAAATGCTAAATAAGTTAAATTTAATAGTTTATCAACGCATACTTTATCATTCTAAATTATTTTAGGTTAAAGTGTAAAGAATATAATTTTGTATCAAATGATATTTTTGTTTCCATTTTTTCAAGCTCATTTCTATCACATTAAACTTGAACTGTAGATAATTATATCAATTAACTGATGATGAAACAAAAATTATGGTTGTTCCACTGGAATTTTAAGCAATTTTCTTTCCTTTTCATGAAATATGAGAATTTTTAAATATTAGTATTTTTATTTTCCCATACTCTTTTTGATTAGAACTACTTATTCATTCCTCTGAATAAAAGCATAGTGAAATTTTCATTATTGTTTTTTCAAATATGTTTATACTATTTTTAATAGGAAACGTTCATTTTAGATTCTTTTTCAATTTTATCTTAGTTATAAGGGATTGAAAAAATTGATAAAATTGATAATGTTGAAGATATTTATCGGATTCAAATAGATTATTTATATTTAATAAACAGCTTTTAACATAGAAACTAATAATAAATTGCTTTATATAACTTTGAAATTTATTTTAAGTCGGTTTATGAAATTTGCTGTCGGGGTTCATTAATTTTCACTCGTGTAATCAATATCTGACAACCAAGAAAGTTTGAAAGCAGAAAAGTTTATTATTAAAAATTTATGTGTTTAAAAGAAGTTTTAGTTACTCAATTTCTGATAAACCCCGACAGATACATAATTTTAGGTTCTTAATTTTAAGCATTTGAAATATAAGTTTTAAATAGAATAATAGGAAATTAGAAATATCAGTTCGAAATTTGGAAGAAAATATGGTTGTAAAACAAATGAGAAAGTAGCTTGTATAAGATAAATTTAAGTTGATATATAGTCATAGAATTAGATAATAAATGTGTTTGTGTCCATAAAATTAAGTATAAATCTATATATAATACAGAAATAATAATGAAAATGTATATAGGCACACAAAAATAAATACAAATCTGTAAAATTAGAATTTGAATGATCCTTTGAATAATAATTTTTATAAAACTAATTTTAAAAGTGATATGAGAGTAATAAAATGTTGAAATATATACAGCGAGTAAATATTTAAACACCAAGAAGTAAATTTTTAATATGAACACTTTTTTTTTTCAAAAAACATTTCTGAAAATTTAAAACTATCAAATTACTTTTCACTTTACCTACAATTCTATGAATAAACTTATTTTTTACTATCCAAATCTAACTAAGGGAAACTGAATTATAATATATTTTAAATTAATATTTATATTACGTACCAAAATTTCCTCCTCTTCATTAAATTCAAATTTCACGGTGAATTCTCACAATGTTCTCAAAGAAGTTGTACATCAACGACTCACAGATATGTGACATGCTTGATTATACTTAATACATTGTTCAGAACGGTCCAGTATTGTATATCGCAATAAAATATGTAATTAAATTACATTTAATGAAAGAAAAGAAAATTAAAAAATGAGAAAGTAGTTTGTGTTAGATAAATTTAAGTTGATTTATAGTCATAAAATAATAAAAATATGTTTATGTCCTCAAAATTAAGTATAAATCTATATATAAGCACAGATATATATAAATGCCTAAAGGTACACAAAAATAAATAGAAATCTGTAAAATAAGAATTTAAATCTTTATTGACTGACAATCAGTGGTGTTTACTTCTAAGGTTAAAACCTTTACAGAAATAAATTGATAGTCATAATCAATCAAGTTAAAAGAATACAATTTTTTAACAATAAATAAGAAAATTAACTCAATTGAAAGTTTTTTTTTTTTTCAAATAATTGAAAATGGCAAAAATTTAGTTTCATTTCATAGCTTTTTTTTAACTTCAAGAAAAGATTTTCAATATCCTGGCAGATCATTATGCTCTTTAAATCTAATTTTTGATTTTGATGAAATTGGATTGATTTAGATTGATGAGACAGAATCGAATGCATAAACATTTTTTTTTTGTTTTTTTTTAATTTTCAAAATTGTTTAAGGTACCTGGCTGAGCTACAAGATATTATGCAATATAATTGAGGCTATAGTCATTACAGGAAAGTGATAGTGCAAAATGAATTTATTGCCTAGAGCATCATGTACTTCCTATGTAGACCTCTTTTTTAACATTACGAAATTTCAATCATCGATGAGATATTCTTTAATGAATAAATTACTAAATCAGTCAAAATATTGCCATGAATTTATTACCTTTGATTGATGGTTCTATGTTTTTTCTTTAAAATCGGGTTTCCCTCAACTTTTCTAAGCCAAAAATGTAGTTTATAATCGAGTTTTGTGGATAAATTAATTTTAAATAATTTATTTTAAAAGAATGGTTTATTTTGCAAATTTCGCGCTCTCTCTCGACATAAGTTTATGAATCCTTATGAATAAATTTATTTTGTAATCATAGACATGATAAATATTTTCCGTGTTTATCACGACTGCCAAATCAACTGAGATTTAGATTAAATCAATAATTTTTTTTAAATTATCTCATATTTACTTTGACAATTTTAGAAACTTTTTTAAATTTATTCATGGGAAGGTAAACGATTCGTAAATCAGTTTTGCTAGATTTTTAGACCACAATGTTTCTGAATGGATTCAAAGAACATATACTTTTTTTTAGACTACAGTTTTCTCAATCATGCCCAATATATTCTGAAAAATATAAACTAAATAAATGAAGAAAACACCACATCAGAAAATTAATATTTTTTTTACTCGCTTACAGATTCCCGCTAAATAGTTCTTGCTTTCGAATCCCACATCTGGCATGGAAGTTTGTAATGATTCGGAATCCACTTTAAACCTTAAGCTCCAGTCTAATTAGTCTTCGTGTGCAAATAAATAACGGTTGAGCGTCAAACAAACCAACTAATCACATACTAAACACAACATTAATCGCAATATATATTAAAAATGTGTCAAATGTTATGAAAATGAAAATTATTTAAACTTTATGAAGTAAAGTAATAGACACGGTGTTGTATTTGTTCAAGAATAACTATAAATTAAAATAGAGTAGCCACAAACATTTTATTAAACACAAGCAAAAGAAAAAGTTGCTTATTAACAACTCATTTCTGATTTTTATAAAACATTTAAGTACAAATCACTTCAGTTCATTTCGAATATGCTTAAAACATTATGAGTTCAATTTATTAAGTATTTTTCAAGTCAAGCAATAGTTAAAAAAATCAATTTTCTGGATTCTTGTTCGTAATTTTTTCGGGTCATCAATGTACATTTTCTAAAACAATTTGTTTTATGATCTAAGAAAATAAAATATTCAATTGAATTTAAAATATTTTGATTTCTTTGTAAACGTCTGATTCTGAAATGATATTTGTTTTAAAATAAACGACAACTTTTTTTAAAAGTAAATACTTAGTTTATTAGTCACAGAATTTGAAATAAGACATTTTAATTTTAATATTGGATTTTCATCATATAATTATTCTCTCTCTTTTGAAGAAAATTTTCAAAAATAACTTCTATTTAAGAGGTTGAGAAACGATATTGGTTTTCACTTATATTATTTCAAAGAAATTTACATTATTTTTAATAAAAATTGCCAAATAATAACACGGTTATAATCATGTATTATTTTTACATCTTATATATATATATATATATATATATATTTTATATTAGGATTTATTTGATGTCATTCGACAAGAGAATGTTTCGTTTATTTTAAATATTTCGCTTCTGCCTGTCCACTAATCGATTTTAAGTAAATATTTATATTATCATAAAAATTGTTGAGTCACTTAAATGTATAGTATTTTTCTATAATTGCTCTTTGAATATTTTTTTCATTTATTTTTGTTTTAATATTTTGTGAGTTGTTTCCCATGGAAAATATAGAAAGATATACATTAAATTATTTTATTTTCTTAGAATGAAATAGTGTAAATTATATACAGTGTATGTATATTAGAAATACATTAGTTTGTCCATAATTAGGATATTTGTATTCTCTAACTCTAAGTACTTGGAACAAATCGTGAATTCACAATGAGTTGTAAGCCATTAAACAAAGTAATTTTCATACCACTTGAATAAAAATAATATATTTTAACTACTTCGTTTGGCAACCAAATGTTACACTTAACATCTAATTTTCTTTCACATATTTCTCAACATTTCCATACCATTTAATCAATTCCAACATATTTATTTTCAACTTCCTGTTAATATTTGAGATTATTTTAAAAACCAATTATTTTAATAAAATGTAATTCTACAAGAGTTAATCCTTTACCCGCCAATTTGCTATTCTTTCCCTTTTAAAATTGTTATAACAAAATTATCTTTAAAAATTACAACATGTTTATGATAATTTCATAATCATTGTATTCATTATTTTTAAATAATCTTTAACAAAATCTTTTCCCGTGTTTGTTGAATTTATCGAAAAATAATCAAGTACAAAATATTAAATTTATAAAATATCTGTTTAATTCAATTAGATTATAATTTAATATCTATAAAATATATCCGCATAAAACTGTTCTGACATTTATTTCTTTGAAAATTTAATATTCAATATATATAATTGTTTTTCTTTACTTTGAAGAAGTGAATAAATTATAAGCAATATTTGTCGTGAATCTAGTTTAATAATGTTTCCCACGATCAAATAAATTTATCTATTTCTTTCTGACATACAATAAATATACAAGTGTCAGAAATAAATACATAAATTTGTATATTTCTTTCTGACACTTGTATATTTTAATAGTAATAAGACAACACATAAATAAACATTCATAAATTATATTAATATAATATATTTTTCACGACACTACCAAACATTCAGATGCTCATATCAAAACACATTTTTTATATAAATCTTGAACACATTGACATTAAAATATTTCTATAAGAAAGTTTTAATTACAAAATTGAATTTATTTCTCAAAGGTTGAGTTTTCATATGCAAAATAATTTTCAGTAGATGACAAAGTTAGGTACGATTGATTCACAAAGATAGGTACGATAATTTTATATCCTTTATTACAATGGCTAATGAGAGATTTTAAGCGTTATGCATAAATAAATCAATTGTAGCTGCCACATCATAGGATTGAAGCATTTTTTTATACATAATTCTGATATTGATTATTAATTGATGCAAGTTGACTAAACATTAAAACATGAATAATCGTTTGCGTGTATTCAAAGTATTTGAATTTATTATTGAAAATTTCATTCCTTCATTAAATATTATTTGATTATGAAAGCTGTGTGAGATCATCAGAGAAATTGGTTTAAATTCCACTAACCATTTTCCTATAAACAATTGTGAATAAATATGAAACATTTTTTACATTTTTGAGAAAAAATGTAATTAATTATGTATTTAAGGGTAAATTTATTAAAATCTATTATCCAATAAATTAAAAATTAATCAACGAACGAATGAAAAATTAAACGGAAAACAAATTTCAGAGAATGTGACTATAATTATGTCTTACTGCATTATCAGAAGACAATTAAGATTTTTTTCGTGCTCCTTATGCATTCTAAAAAGGCTTTTCATACAGGGAAGACCTAATTCATGTGCGCTGCCATAATGAAAATCTAATGCAGCATTGCCACATTCATTTAATAAAGGTTCTTTTCAGTCTATAGAAATGTCGTTTAATTCACGTTTTCCAAAACTGTGCAATAAGCTTTCGCTCAATAGTCATAATGGGCTCGATTCACGTGTCGCATAGAAGGAAACCAGTAAAACTCTACACCACTTAATCCCCATTGGATGCAATTGCACAAAGCAGGAACCCGTTTTCCAATCCCTATTGTTCAAAAGTGTTGGGGTAAAACGTATAATCTTGTACTCCAAGAGTGCAGTTTTTGCTTTTATTTCACAGTAAATCAAGTAGGCCTCTATAGTGGATGTCTTATGGCTTATTTCTATTGTGTTGTTAATGTGTAAGAGTTGTGATTTATTTTTTATACATTTAATGATTTATTCAATAAAGGCAACTTAATTAAAGTTTCGTTATGTGGATCTATATCCACAAAAAAAACTCGTCTTTAAGAATATAGTTTTATCATTATCATAGAATTTTAAACAACTTTAAATTATTTACACTTATTTTTTATTTATTATGTGCATCAGCTTATTTTTTATGTATAAAACCACATGGAAAGCAATGTATATGATAAATAGCCATACTCTCTGTTTTCTCCTTTATCTCAAATTAACATAGAATTTCATAATCATACTTCTTCATTAAAGCAGAAATTAAGTTATATCAAATGGTTTGGTTAAACCACATTAGATGCGGTCACTTTAACATCAGGTCATAAACTATGAAGCGCCAGTTTATTTGCTCTCACTTTAAACTGGCATACATTTGTTAGCTGCTTTGCTACTCAACACCTCAATTAGGTATTCTGAAAACATTTTACGTGCCGTGAATAATTAAACTCATAATTAAACTACACAATTAATCACAAAGTAAAAGTAATTAAGGGTTTTCTGACAAGAAAAATATTTGTTTTTACTTTCAAAAATAAAATATAAAACATTATATTAAAACAAAACTTAATGTTCTTCACCACCGGTCTTACATTGCATATTCAGTATGTAATGCAATCATTTCATTTTATATTTTTTTCCATATTAATGCTTCCTAAATGTTGTAACATGTGAGATTTTTTTAAAATGTGTATGTACTATGTATTAGATTAAAAAATTTCACTTTTATTTATTTCACTTATAAAAATTATAGAGAGTATTTCACAAATAAATTGGTGAAATTATCGCAACGTGCTATTCAATAGGATGAAAATGAGAAAAAAATGAGGGAAAAAAAAACTTTTTATATTTTGTTGATGTGAAAAAAAGGCTTGCAATAAGACAATTTTCCGGATACTGTAGCGCGTTGCTTTTTTAGTCTAAATTCTAAAACTGATGCTAAATAATTTTTCTCTCATTACTGCATTACTGCAGTTGAAAAAAGTTGAATATATAGGTACAGGTTCTTGTAAAATAAAAAATTTTAAATAATTTAACTTAAATTACAAAGAGTATCGCTCATTTTCCTTTCTGTTTGTTTGTTTGTTTGTTTTTTTTTTTTTTTTTTTTAAACTTATATTAATTTAAAGTTTTCATGCTAAAAAAATCTTATATTCGCACACGGAAGAATGGGAGTTTTTACTTAGTTTTTCATCTCTATTTGCATTTGTAGGCTATTTCAAGTTTATAATTTCTAGAAATATTTCCTATTGATTGAACATACCAGTTTTGTTATATTTTATTTATATACAGATTTAGATTTATTTCTTTAAGAATTTACTGTAGCCAATCATTAGAAAATTGAGAAAACAATAATTATTATTACTTAATAAATAATGTTTTAGTCTGAACACCAGCATGTTCACTTAATAATTGCACATCTAAAAATTCAGAAAGGAAACTTTCGGAATATTCAAAATGAATTGTTACTTTGCAGAAAGCAGTTTGTTTGATAATTTGAACTGGCATGATATTGTTATCTATTCAGTTGCTTAAAAAACTAGAAACTTAATATTAAATTAAAAGTGATTTGGTTCAAATCTGAATTTTGAATTATTTGTTTGCATTCTTTAAACAAGAAATTTACACATATTGTAGATACAAAGCGCAATGAAAAATTCTTTTTATTTATTATGTTGAGTAACAGAATTGTTTTTTCCAAGATTGCACGCTTTTTTTCTATGCTCTTATGATAATTTTGAAAAGAGAATAATTTTAAATATTTTATGAATGAAATTAAGCAATTTTATTCATTTGAAATCCTTTATTTAATTGACGTCGTTGTTGTAACTATACATAATTTCGTGTTAATGTAAAATTTCAGAATGATGGAATTATGCGGCAAATTATGAAAGCAGACTAAGAAATGATGCTCAGAAATCTTTAAAGGCTTCTTTCTTATTCAGGGGATGCAAAAGAGAAAGATATAAACATGAATATCTTTCTTCTGTAGTGCTGCCCTCTATGAATATATTGTGAGATTATTTTCTCATACAGTTTTAAATATAAAAACTGTTTACGAATTTATTAGGATTGTTGACACCACATGAAAAAAGAAAATGCATTTAGAAAAATGCAAATTTTTAACATTTGTATTGAAATTTTTTTTTTAATTTCTTAAACATTAATCTCTAAAAATTACATCAACCAATAAACGATTTTCATAGTGTTCATGATTTTAAAAGCTATTAAATTTTGTTGGAACGTATACAAAAAAAATTTTATTTGAATCTTTGTTCTAATTATCCTAAAAAGCTACTTTCTATTTATGTTTATAAATTTAATGCAAAACAAGAAAACAAAATCTTTGTTAAATTTATGATTTGAACATTTGAAATCAACTATTGCACTTATATTGCATTTATTTTATACAAAGGAAACAAAATAAGTGCTTTGAAAAAAATTATGAAAATACAACTCTATTCTAGATCTAAAAATTATCTTTGAACACAGCACACACTCAGTCATACATTTAAAAAATAATAATAATTGAATGAATAAATGAAAGCACTTTTTACCTAATATAATATCTTGACAAAAACTTCACAGCTTGTAGCATTTTAATTTTAAACCCTGTTCAGTAAAATTTGAATTAGAGTTACTGTTGTTATTTTCATTTGAAATGGGAAATATTCAATAAATTAAAGTTTGTATTCTGTAGGTTTTTTATAACTATTTAAGTAAATTTTGTATTAAAATTTTCGCAACACACTTCGGCACACATGAGGCCTAAACATATTGCTTTCAATAAATTACAAGAAAGCAATTTCAATAAAATTTAATTAGTCAAATTAAAAAAAATATCTAACTTATTTACAGACTAAAATTATTGCTTTCAAGTTATGATGAATGAACAAAAATTTCGAAGATTTATGATTCACCTTGAAGTCTCAAATCTTCAGTCTTCATACACAAATCGAAGTCTTCATACACAAGATGTTAATGTTTATGAACGTGAAGATGTTTTAATTTGAAATGCAAGTTATTTTTTACTTCTGAAATTCATTTCTTAAACTAAATTATTATCATTATTCATTATATCTCCTTTTACTCAAAATGCAGTCATTACTTTCTTAAATTTTAATATTTCCTCTTAAATCAATTACGTTCAATTTTAATAAAATAGAAGAAGAAAATAAAGGTAAAAAATTATTAAATTGAGAAAAATTTTATTGCTTATGAATTTGCTATTTTAAAATCAATTTTATCTGTGTTTTCAAAAAAAAAATTTTGACAAAAAATAACAATCTTAAGTATTATTTTTGCTTATTTTATATGAGTTTTTTCCTTTCAACCATTTTTCATTGCAGAAAATTAAAAATCAATTATTTCCCCCATTCCCCTACCTGTTTTATTTATTTATTGTTTTACAATCCACCATTTAATTTCGCTTACAGATGGCACCCGTTTTTCTTATAAATTATTATAAATTATAATTTCACATAAAACTCAAAAAGCGTGAAATTCAAGTTTGTTATAAATGATTCTCATTTATATTTTGTAATATATGTAAATATGTAAAGTAAATGTTGTTACCTCCTCTATATATATGTAAGAAAAATTATCTGTGTATATATATATATATATATATATATATATATATATATATATATGGAATTACTAATAATAAAAAGGAATTCCAGACTAGACTATGCTATTGGAGTCGAAAACAATTTTATTTATCAGATTATTACTACGTGGTAAGGAATATTTAGTAAAAAATTCAAGTTGAAACTT
>JAPDSC010074615.1:0-20781 GCA_026290005.1 Latrodectus geometricus | reverse complement strand
TATATTATATCTCAATTTATTCATGATATCATTTTTTACATTCGTTTACTTATTCGTTTGCATTCGTTACAATAAATACATCTACATCTAAATATTTTTAATTCAGCAATGTAGAAATTGGAAAATTGATATTCAAGACATTATTTAAAGAGCTATTACCTATCGATTTATAGAAGTTATAACAATAAACTATTATTTTATTTTATTGATAACATTGAATTTTAGTTAGTAAATTGAATACAATAAAAGATAAATACTCAAAAGTTTAAAAATGTATATCCAAAAGTATGTTTTGAAGATCAATTAGGAGCCATTTTATTGCAAATTTTTATTTTATATATTTTTCAATGAAATTTTAACTTTTAAAATTCTCATTATTGACAAGATAGTATCTCTTTTTCTCTAAAAATCAAACCATTTACAAAAAAGTAGTAAAATAATGGTGAGAAAATCTCATAAAAATATTATGACATTTGACAATACAAAGGTATAAGAAAAAGTATATAAATTACAACAAAAAGCACACATACACAAATGTTAAATACAGAACAGATTATGTAATCAACATTGAAAAAGATTTATTATGTCTTAATTCCTTCTTAAAAATTCAAAATTGAACATATCAATGATCTCATTTTTCACAAAATTAATATTTTTATGTCAAATTTCATTTTTGCCTTTCACTTTTATCTTCTTCAACAACCAAAGAAGTATTAGCATTAGATACTTAAACATTCTCGATAAATGTTTTACATTTTTATTTGGAAAATATAAAATAGTGTTATGGTGAAAGGAAAGCTACTTTTCCATAGTAAATAATCTATATAAATTAAACGCAGTTAAAAATTTCTGTGCTTAAGTTTCTGTGCATACAGTTAAAATTTCTGTGCATACAGTAAACAACTTTTTATTAAACTATTTTAGGAGAACAAAAGCTGAAAAAGTGATAAGATATTCAAATTTATAATTATTTCTGCTGAGTTTATATAATAATTCATTAAATTTCAGTGTTCTCAAAAGATATCTTTATTTTTTAAGTAATTCGATCCACAGATTACCTTGTATATCATAAATTTAATCTGTGCTAATTAATGCAGAAAATGACTTTTAACTAATCAAGTGTTTCAGAGTATTAATACTTTTTAAATTATGTAATAAAAAATACACAGCTAAATTTAAGGAAATTATTAACGTAAAAATGTTTAAACACTCAGTTTAGTATTTTTTTGTTATTAAAATTCCTACATTTTAATTAGATTTATTGAACAAATATTTAAGAGCAGTATATAATTCCAGGTTTCCGAGACGTAAGGAGACAAAAGAAATATTTTGGTTAAATTTATCTGGGCCATTTTAATATTATTTTAACAAAAAATGAACAGAAATTCGGGGTTATAACCATAATAAAAAATATATCTATATAAACCTTTCTCGCATATTGACAAGATTTTATGCAAGTATGTGGAATTTAAATAAATCAGAGGAAAATTTAATAAATTTTTATATCTCATGGTAATTAATAAAACAAAAATTGCAGTTTTGAATATTTTTTAAATTTTATTTTTGAAATTGTTTTCTTTATAAAAACACCAATGAAAATATGGTGTATTATTTATGGTTTTTTTAAATTATTATCTGTAGCATTACTTATTATGGTGATTATTTATGATTTTGTAAATAATTATATTTTCTTCATGAATACTAATGTCACGTGTTACTGTTGTGATCTAAACTATAAAATATTTTTTTTTTTAAATCAAAAATTTTTAAACTATAAAATCTGTCTCTATTCAAATTTAAATGCAAATATTTAAAAATTACATTGTTGGGGAAAATAGATTTTCATTTCTAAGAAAAGATATTTTATTGTACTCAATTTAATGAATGATAGAGATTTATACGTAAATATTATTTATGTAGTTAAAAATTTATTTAAAGTTTATAAAAAAAGAATTCTACTAGAAAACCTTAAAATTTTCATGATATTTTTTTTTAAAAAAAATGTTATGTTCTTAGTTTAGAAACGTTCTAAAACGATTCCTTTAGTCATCGAAACATTTTTATATAGACATGGTTTAGAAACTTAAATCTTTTCTCATTGCTTGTGAGAGAAATCGAAAAAAGTAAATAATACATCTGTAAAGTTATTTTTTGTTAATTATATTTATCTGATATTTATAAACTATTTTAATGATGAAAATACTGAAATTTAATTGTATGAATTATTAAGGAAAAATATCGAAGTTTATTATTTAACTACTAATACAGACTTTTATGTTAACGTATGTTGATACTTTTATGTAAAGTTTATTTTAATCCTTCTACAAAATATAAATACAAAATATAAATATAGATATATATTGCATGTACAAATTATGATACTTTTATAAAGTTAAATGTACTTAGCGATTTATTGAATTTGTTTATCTAACTGATATCCGGCAATATCATAATTGTAAACTTATAAATACTGATTTCATTCCATTTAAGCATAATATTTTCTTAGAATGAATAATTTTAGTATATCAACAGCAACTAAAACTTTCATTGAATAAATTTTATAAAACATTATAAATTTTATTTTATTTCAATGATTCAATAGCCTACAGTAATGACTTTTTTTACGTGAAATTTAATTTCATCAAGTTTATTAACAAATCATTTTTATGATAAAATATAAGTTATTAAAAATTTCCCCAAATAAGGTTGAATCCTACTCTCTCATTATTTTTGAAAGTGAAGAAGTCAAATCTGTTATTTTCGATCACGTCAAAAACAGCTTGACAGTAACTTTTCAAATGTTTGTAAAAATACTACTCGAATTGAGAGCAACATTTATTTTATAGACTTTTAATAATAATATATTAATGTCACGTGAAAAATTTATCAGTAGGCTATAAAAATTAGTTATTTTCGAAAAATATTCTTCAAAAAATTATTAAATATATATATCTATTAATAGTTAAAAATTTATTATTTAGTATGGAAATTATTTAAATTTTATTAAATGTGTATGTATTATTATACATAGAATTAAAATTATTACATTATTATCGCATATTCAATGAAATACGGAAACAAATTTTGTTTTAATTTGCACATGTAATTATTCTCATAACCAAAACAATTTAATAATCTACTTACTCAAAATAAATATTTTTGGTATACGGTTAGTGTGTCAAAATTTTTTTATTTTTTTATCCTAAATAAAATTATAACATAATTTGTAAAGTATTAAACATTTTATAAACTTAATAATTATAAATGCGTTTTCTTAAAGTCTAAATTTGCAAATAGTACATATTTTGAAAATTAAATACTTTAAAATGTAAAACATGTAGTTTTAAGTTTTATTAAAAAATTTCCAAGGTTAAATCAATTAAAATATAAGAAAAACATAAAATTTATAAGTACACAATTGATATAAATTTACATTCTTATATATATATAAAATATTGCCTCACTGATAAAGCAAGTCATAACTGCATTAAATAGTAATGTGCTTATTCTAACCTGGAGCTTAGTAAAGAGATCAGAGGTTTTGTTGCTTTATCTATAATGGCCACATTAGTTTTGCTTTACTTCTTCCGTATTCCGGAATATTAGGTTAAGGAGCAACAAGCTGGACTCCCTGCCTGACTCCTTAGGGAGTGCTAGCACACTGGTAGAGTTTCGATGTTCTTCATCCATAATCCTTCCATCTTAGGAACATCATTTCAGGTATATTTGTATGATATGGTATTTTGTTGTTTGGTTTATATAACAAATGAATCATTTTCAATTCTTTTGAATTCCTTTTTGCGTTCTATAGTTTAAAATTTAATTTTTATGTAATATCATAAAAATGTTATGTTTATTGCATGATATCAAATTAAGTAAATTTATTATTAAAGTAATTACAGTGTTGTATCATATATAAAAAATGATTTATAAAATTTATGTTTTATTAATCTAATTAGTCAGGAAATTTTATTTTGTCTTTATTTTTTAACTTAGAAATTAGTATGTGTTTGTATAAAAACATTTTACATTGAACTTAATTAATACAGAATAATGAATATAATTTATTTAATAAGTAGCGAATTTATGTTATCTTAAATTAAATTGACATTTCTACATTGATATATATATGTATGATAAGAAAGTTCAATTTCTATATGATAAGAAAGTACAAATTTATTTTAAAAAAAATTTTTAATTTGCTATTGTTTTCAAATGCATAATGATTAAAGTCGAATCTCAAATAAAAATTCTATTTATAAATTAATGTTTATAGACAATACTCCAGTGTAAAATACAAATTGAGTTTCATTCAGTTTGTAAATTTATTATCATTTACTGAAAAATCTCATCAGTAAATAATAACAAAATTATAAATTTACAACTTAAAAATTGAGCAATGATATTGATTATAACATTATATGATCCATCTCTAGCTTTCACTATTTAACTTTCCCCTAATTTTAATTGCTTTTGACTATGTTGTTTTGAAATGTTATATTTTCTTTCAATTCTTTATTTTTTCATTTTTAAAAATATTGCTTTAATAAAACAATTTGCCTTTTAAAAATTCAATTAATTTTAGAGTATAAATAGTTTTAAACATGGTTTTCTATATGCTTATAAGTAGAAGCTGAAACTTAAAATTTTATAACAGACAGAATATCAAAATAATAATATTTATGATGATCACATTATAAAGCTTTTAAACTGAAAACACATTGTTGAGATGTGCATTCGCATTGTTGAGATATGCATTAGCAAGTTTTTAAAATAAACCTA
This sequence comes from Latrodectus geometricus, assembly GCA_026290005.1. Classification (NCBI taxonomy): domain Eukaryota; kingdom Metazoa; phylum Arthropoda; class Arachnida; order Araneae; family Theridiidae; genus Latrodectus; species Latrodectus geometricus. The sequence goes on along the minus strand of JAPDSC010074615.1, from coordinate 15,999 downwards.
GTTATAAAGTTAGAACACTTAAAACTTTGTAACAAAATCATTTCTCTTTATTCTGTTATACAATAATGAAGTCTTCAATATCATGATTATGTTTAGAGAACATATTGCAAACAGCTTTGTTGTAAAGATTATTGATATTAAGGTATCTCTAAATTTAACATTTGTAAATCAAAGACTGCAATTTGTAAAAAGATTTCATTTAATGCTAAATAAAAGTAAAAGAAAATCTTCGAAATCTGCATTTGTTTTATTTACATTATTGTTGTTCATAAGGAACATTAATTCTTAGTACTTCTCAAAAATTCTTAGGATTTTTATTTAAGAAATTAATATAACTTGAAAACTGTTCAACAGTTTTATGTAATATGGGAAATCTCTGTTTTCTACTTCTTTATTAAGAATGAATTTTATTAAAAAAAAATCCTAACTATAATTCTACTAAAAAATTTAGGCTGACAAAAAACTGAACTTAAATATTTTCTTATTATTATTTAAAATTTATAATGAATTAAATAAAAAAAATTTTCTGTAAGTAAATTATGAAACTTTTCAATTAACGTTTATGGAATTAGAATAAAAATGGTTAGAAAATGCTTTTATTTTGTACTAAAATTTTCAATTTATATTTTAATTTTACTGCTATGTTATTAAATATAGACGAGTAATTAATTTATATTTTTTTACATCTACAAAAAATTAATTTTTTATTTTATTGAAAGATTAATTAACATAATTATCTAATTAATATATTTTTAACTCATTTCTCCAATTTTTTTCTCATTTGATTACTTTAGTTTCTTTTGTATTATTCATTATTTATTTACTTTATCATAATCTGCTTCTATAAAAATAATGCAGAAAAATATGCCTAATATTGACTGAAATAGAATGAATTTAAATTAAATTGCTTTTATTTCTTAACAATTGAATAAAGCTTTATTAACAAGGGAAAGTTACTATAATTCGTGAATAAATAATAGATGTTTAAAAATGTATATAGTATATAATAATGGATGCTTAAAAATTTTTAAGTAAATAACTCTAAGTTTCTAAGTAATTTATTTGTTTAAACTATATTTTAGTAAATAAATCTCATACAATAGCTTCATTTTTTTCCATGTAGGAAAGATCTTTCAAGCAGATAGTTTTGTCTTATCAAAGAATAAAAAACATTTATGGAAAACATAAATTATTACTTAATAATATTAGGTTATCATTAATTATTTTCCTATTTTAGATTTTAACATGAGTTACATGACAGGGAATTACTATATCAACTCATAAATTAGTAAAAATTGTTGCTTAATAAATAAATGTTATGCTTAGTATGATAATTAAGTACGGACACATGAGTCTGGGAAATGTTTTTCAAGATAAATGTGTTTGAATATCTTCAGAAAAGAAATTTAGAATTTTGCAAACTGACTTGTTGTTATATTACTGACGGAAAAATAAAAATAATGTAAAGATGATATTTTATCTTCTTCATTATTTTTCCCCGTGATAAAATTTATCTCAAGCCAACTGAATAATTATGAAAATTGTAAAGTAACCTATGCGTTACAATATGAATGGAAGGTCGACATATTCCTATAATAATTCGTGGAATTGAAATGTGATCTTCTACCATTTGGCACTTATGGTTGCCACAGAAATTACATGTTCACTAGTTTTTGAACAAATAATACAGTAATAAATTGTTGTTCCTGCTAAGACGACTCTTATTAATCTATCAGTACAATCCATAGAAGTATGGTTTAAGTATTGTAGCTAATAAAGTTACTGGACTGCGTCTTATTAAAAATATTATATATATTCGCAGATAAATCAATATTTTCTCTAAAATAATAATCACTTAAGACAATAATTATCATGAACAGTTTAAGTTTCAAGTAACTTATAAAAAAATCACTTATGATAGGAATTTTCAAATAAATGCATTATGGTCAGAAGAGGAACATCTTTGGGATATAGCATAACCCGAAAAATGTTTCTGTGACATCTGTACTCTGAAGGAAGAAGAAATTCTAGACCACATTATAATATTGTATGCTAAACTTCCTTTTCCAATTTCATTTTAATAGATAATATTCATATCTCTGACTATAGAGTTATCATCAGCAACATTACTAATCAGTCAAATGGATAGTTAAAATTAATAGCATAATGGCCTAAATTATTGTGATAATGAGTGAAATACTTTGTTCTCAGCTTTTATCTACCCATTGACTTTTGCTGACATGTAAATTGCTTTACAAAACAAAACACAGTCAAACTTAGCTTCTTATGTAAACACACACACACATGTGAGTATGTGTTGAATAAAATCAATTGTTCAAAATTCAATTGTAAAAGTATGAAGATTATAGAAGACTAAGAAAGTGTCTATAATCAAATTGAAATCTAAATAATTTCCTTTGAATGGAAAGATTATGCCACCCATAAACGTATCGATATTATCTTTATATACGCAGATATATGATATCCATAAAATATTAGAAACAGTACAAAGTACAGGAAACAGTTTCAAACTATGTACAAAATACATTTATTAAAAAATAGAACAGTTATGTGCAAAATACAGAAACAATTCCTTTTTAAAACACGTTTTCTCTTAAATTTGATAATATATACATTTTCCTTTACATTCACGAGTAAACTATTCTAAAAATTTCCAAGTTAAATTAATTTTCATTAGTAATAAAACGTTATTTCTAATTGAATTAATTTTCACTCATATTTTTGTATTTATAATCTTCGATTCTCAGTGGAGCTTTCATATTTTTATAAGATAAATATTGCATTCAATAATTTTTCATAGCCCAGAAAAAAATCTCTAAAAATTGTCAAATTTCAACTAATTTTTTTATATTTGTAAAATGTATATTTATATAAAAGTAGTTTTTAATGTCTGTGTGTAACTGTATTTAAATTTATTTTGATATGACTTTTTCTAATAGACACATTCTGCATTAGGAATTGCTTATAAATTAGATCATGGTAAACAATGTATAATATTTAAAATTGTGTATCCTAAAATGTTTAATAAAATTGTCATTTTCTTAACTTTAAATATTAAAAAAACTAAATCAAAGAGTTTCATTAAGTCAAAATTATGTATGTAAATTCATATATCAAAATATTTATGATATCAATTGAAGAATTATATCAATTAAGACAAATCTTATTTAAAAAAAAAAAAATAAGGTAATAATAACATTCTACAGAAATTTACAATTGCGAAGCAATATTTATATTAATAAAACTCACTAACATTTCATTTTCATTTAATCAAATAATTTACCTTGGTATATTTTAGATTCCTAAGATTAGCTCACATAATAAAACGCAAATACTTAAATAAAATTAATATCCTTTTAGGTAATTTTAAAATTGGCAAGAAAATATTCATTGAAAATAAGAAGTTATCTTTTATTTAACATTGATACAGTTTAATAGTTGAAAATCTGAGCTATTGAAGACATTTTTAGTTATCTTTATTTTTTTGAAATCGTGGTATCATTCAATTTTCTTTTATTAGTAAATGCTATTTCGTGATAAGTGAATTTATAATACTTTGTTTCCATCAATTAATTGTACATCATTTGTAGATTATTAATTACAAATGATGTACAATTAATTCATCATAAATGTACGTAATTCTAAGTAACAATGTAAGTAACATTCGTTGTTAGCTTACTAATTTTTTTCCTGTTACTACGTTTCTTTACAGAAAGTTCTGCATCACTCATTAATCTACTTATTGTAACAAATTACAGGACTTCTCTAAGAACTGTATATTCAACTTAATGTTTTCATTAATTTCGAAAGTATTCCATTTTACTCAGTGTATAGATAGTTTTCATCATTATTATTACTTACTACTGATTTCTTTCATTTTGTGTACGTAATTGTATTGTTTGAGACTCAAAGTGTATTTATTCGATGTATTAACAGTTTACGAGTACTATTATTTGTGAATAAATTGACATATTTTGCTTGTAATTTACTGCGTGGGAAAGTAAATGATTGACTTTAAAAATAGAAAAATATTCCATATTTAAGACAGAAAATTTTTGTAAAATAAAATTTAAAATATTTTAAATTAAATTGTCTGCACTTTGATTTTAAAAAATTTAAGTGCAATAATACATAAATGTATACATTTTTTTATCATATTGAAACTGATTTATTATGTATTTTTTATTATTACTGACTAAATTTATAATTTATGTTTTATACATAATTAATAGTTATAGAAACATCGAAAATTTTTCTATAAATGAATTATTGATTATATTATAACTATCAATGTTTCTGCATTTTTTATTATTTACGTCTAACCTTATAATTCCTTTGTCCAAATTAATATTTAAGCATATTTGGCTTTCTTATATTGCGCATGATACTGACAAAATTTAGAAACTCAAACACATTTTAAAATTTTAAAAAATATAGAATTTTTTGAATGCATATTAGATTTGGCTAAAATTATTTGTTTTACAATATCAGTATCTTTTTCTTATCAACATAAATATAAATTTTATATCACATAAACTTGTCTACCAAAATTTTGGTATTTATCATAGTAATGAAATAAATATAAGAACATTTGCACGAATATCAAAATTTCTTTAGTAATATGATTTAAAATGTGTAGCAAATGCACTTGGAGAATTTCAATATCTACTTTAATTAAATTTAGTATTTTCACGACACCTAAATATTAAATTAAGGATTGGATTTGGTAAAATTTCGCTTTGAAATGGGAATTATTAGAATATATAGGATTACTAAAAACAGGGAAGCAAACTTTGTTTGTAACATTTTGAAAATATGAGTTATAGATAAATGGTTTATTTACGAAGTGTGTGTATGTCTTTAGGGAGACTACAAACCTAAATCTATAAATTTGATTCAAACATTCTTACTTTATTCTTACAATAAATTGGATTTCAAAAGGCTGGCTGGCTTAGAAAAGATTAGGAATTGGTAAAAAAATACTCCAAAAATCATGAAATAGTGTATCTTTTATGAATAAGAAATATCCTTATATTTTTGAAAAAAAGTCTGTAAAAACCTTTTGGGACAATAAATTCTTAAGAGATTCATTTAATGTGAAATGATCACAATAAATGGATAGAGACCTTTATTAGGCTTCTAGTATTCCCCAAAGCAGGGATTCAAAATGTTGCTTAAAGAAGTAGTAATTGCAATAATAAACTAAACTAAAGTAAGCCACAAAAATAATTTTAAAAGAAAAATCTAAAAATATTTAGATGTGTTTTAAAAAAATAAATTTTTGACGTAATAGTGCTGTGCTGCTAGATTCTGTTTTGTTTTAATTAAATAATTAAGCATATGGGGGGGACTTTTTGATAGTATATCTTTAAATTTAAGAACATTTTACATCAACAATTTTTTAACTTAATAAATATAAATTAAATAATTGGTAATATGTTTTGAAATTTTATAAATTTTTAACAATTCAAAATTTCAACTTCATTTTAATTATAAAAATTTAATTACGATTTTTTATATATTACTATTTTATATTCTTAAAATATAATGATGATTAAGAGAATCTCACGTAAGACTATTATTTAAAATATTATTTTATTGCAGAGAAAGAATTGCCTAGGATTAAAACCATTTAGCCTAAAAGCAGCATTTGAAACTATTGATACTATCGTAATAGAAAACATTTCTTTTAAAACTATGCCTAAAAACAACAAACAACAAATTCTTGTAAAAAAAAAGGAACCGAAAATTATATAAAAATAGAAAAAAAACACAAATATAATTTTAAATGATTCAGATAATAAAAGAAATATAAACGTTAAACTCGGTTGCTGTCTTACCTTACTTGATCGACAATTTCGGGGACTTGATCGATGACATCGATAATTCCATGAACCTGTGCGATTCATGATGAATGATAGGAGGTACGGTTTGGAAAGGTTCAAGTTCCAGAGGCACCAAAGGTTAATGTCTGAGTTTAGTCTCAAGTCTGCAAAGTATTTAGTAAGCAAGGATGTTGGTCCTTTATAATTTAGAAGGAAGAAACTAGCACCAAACCCTTTGACTTCACTTGCCATCCCATGGGGTATCATTTCTGCAGGAGAACATTGCAATCAGGGTATATTTCACGTGCCCCAACCAACGTTTAGTGAACACAATGGGTCTTGGGTTGGGGGGATTAAAACTGACTACCTTCCGATAACGAGAGCGAATGGCTTTACCATCAAAGGGACTTGATGATTCATTACTCTCTTCATATAAAATAGTGAATAAAATAATTCAGGTATAAAATGTTTGCTGTTTTGAGTTCTAGTATTTTAATATAAATTGGTTAAAATAAAAATATGAAAAAACAATGATTAAAAAATCATTTATTATCATTAGAAATATGCGTAATGTTTCGATATAAATATTATGGAATTACTACCATGTTTTGTCAAAATACTTCTTTAAATATAATCAGTGAGAAACTCATAATTGAAATAAGCGTAAGCCAAAACATATTTGCATTATTTAAATATCAATTTTCATATAGCGTGGTCTAGGTGATAAATTAATTGCTGAAATTTTAATTTACCAATTAGGCTTATGAAATAGCATATCCATCTTCATACAAGGCAGAAAGACATTGATAAGGATTCAAATGATTTGATCTCCAAAGGGCAGAAAATCATCCTATTTCTACTAAAAAATGAAGAAGACAAAAATAAGCATGGTTCCATAGCGACCATGGTCCGTTTCCATTGTCAGAAGTTATAGTCTTTGAATGCTGACCCAACCGAAGATTAGTAGTATTCACTGATGGTGGGTGGTCGGAGCACGTGAAATGTGTCATCGTTAGAATATCTTGCATATGAAATGATACTTCTGAGGATGGAAATCCATATCTGGGTGTCTCCTGTTGGATCCCTGCTTCTAAATTACGAGGGCCAAGAAGATACGCGCATTGTGTGTCTTACTATTTAGAGGTACAATAACTTTGTAACACTCAAATATTAAATTAAAATCCTAAGGCAAGACATTGGAAACTTTAATGAATACAAAGGATCTTTGGTTAATCAGGGATTAAAACTTCTTCTTGAGCTTTTCAGATAAGTGGAACCTCTGCAATGTTGACAGGATTAAAACTTACAACCTAAATTGTATTTCATATGTGAAACTGCAAAAGAAAATTCAGCGGCAACTCAAAGTATGCACAAAAATTGATGTTTTTGTATGAAACTAGATCTCGAAATATTTGAACATCTTTATTTTGAGTTAAATTTAGTTTTATATTTTAAGCCACATTGTGGATTTTGAAAGAAATAACAAAGTTTAAGAAGTAGAAAAGGGGATATTTTGAACAGAAAAGTTTATTTATTTTAACAAATTGAGTGGTGTTGAATAAGGTGTATGCGAGTTTTCGCTTCTTATTTCATCGTGCTTTATTTAGCGACATTTTTTTAAAAGAAATAGTTCCGATTCCATTGATTCCAAAAAGAAATTTCAGATTCGATTTCAATGACTGTGAGTGAATTTTTATAATAATTAGGGATCTTAAGACACTTTTAATTAAAAGAATTTCAAAGGACAAATGAAGAGATAAAATTTATTATGAAATTATTGATTCAGATGAAGCAAACCTAGATTTATTCAAAAAGTAATTCAGTAATTTAACTAATAAAATATCGAGTATTTTCGATGACATATACATTGTATGTAAAGAAAAAGATATTGGCACATACATTGAAGAATTTCAAACACTTCAAAATAATTTATCAAGGAACTAATCAATAATGAGTTAATAATCAATAATTAATTAACTTTATTTACTTTAACACTTTCACATTATATTAGATCTCTTCTGAATTACGATGAGGGCTTCCATTTGTGGCTAACAGAGTATCACATCAAGGTCAAATTCCTGATGTGAAATGGAATCATGTTGACGGAAAAGTTAACCCTGCTGATTATGCTACTAGAGGATCACAACCTAATGAATTAATTGAGTGTGAGCAATGGTTTAAGGGACTACATTGGTTACTTAATTTTAATTGAGAATCTTTAGTGCATGAAAGATACAGAAATTAGTTTGAACAATCCTGACTTAATTATGAAAGAAAAGTTGCGTTGCTAACTTCATCAAAATTGGAAATGATCATTATTTGCGAAATCTTCTTGGTCAAAATTGTGTCATATAGTTGCTTATTGCTTGAAATTTGCGAATAACTCTGAAAATTTCTCCTAAGAGTACAGGATTTTTAAATAGTGAATTGAAATAGGCTCTGAGTGCTGTAATAAGAGTTGTCCAGAATATTGCATGTTCCGAAAAATTGTTATGCTTGGAAGTGGTAAAAGTCTGAAATCAAACAGTCGATTACTTTCTTGGAGTCCATTTTTAGACAAAACAAGAATTATTCATGTTGGTAGACGTTTAAAGGATCCATATCTATCTGAAAAAAAGTATCTAATCTTCATTCCTCAAAAACATTACATTTCTAAGATAATATTTAGATATTATCTTGAAACTTATTTTCAAGCAACTCCTGCAATTTTTATATTTAGTATGCATAATTTTATAACCAAAGAGGGGCATTTTTATCAGTAACATTTTATTTAGTATTAATTATTTTGAAAGCTCAAGTTATCATTGTACTTATACCTTAAAATTGAAAACCAAATTTGATTAATAGAAATTTTTATTGCGAAATATTTACTATTTGTAAATTAATTTCTATTTCATTATTTTCCATTATTATTATGATTGGTAATAAAATTAATAGTTTTATTAACATGAATAACACTCAGACTTATAATGTAGGCAATATGTTAATTATAGTATGAAATTATTTTCTTATTTTAATATTACTGCTAAAAAATTTGATTTCATGCAAATGTTCAATAAATTATATTTTAGCTTACTCATATATTCATATTAATAAAACTTCCTTTTAATTAAATAATCGTTTATAATATTTAAATTTAGTCATTAAATAGTTTATGTATTTAATAGAAAAAGTATTTCCTAAAATAGGGATTTGTAGAATCATCTAACGTTGTTTACAGAAATGAGTTTAAAAACATTTACGAAACATAAACTTCTTTTCAAAGAAATGCGTCGATATTATTTTCGTTTACAGTACACATTTAAAGCAGCTAGGTATACATCATACATTTTAAAAAGGAAATTCAAGAAAAAAGCAATTTATTTATGAGTTTTAAAGACATTATTAATTGTTGTACTCTAACGATGTTAATATGTTATTCTTAAACTTTCATAACATTTTCTCTACAGTTACTTAAAAAGATGAGTAAAAAAATCGAATAGTTTATGCAAACAGAAATAAATAAATGATAATTACGCTATTTAATTTTTATCTCTGGGGGTCTGAAAATGGGTCATGGATATTTATTTCTATTTATCACTGTCTGCACAACCCGAATACCGCAGGCCCCACCCACGCATTCAACCTCAGCTTCCTCGAAATTGATGTGAGAAACAAGCATGCTACATGTTAAAGGAAAGCGAAATGTCATTTCGCGGTGTTAAAATAATTATTACCGGCAAGTCATCTGGGTTGAAACAATAAGAAATATCGCAAATGTTGCATATTGTTAATGAGGTACGTTTGCGAGATGTCATAGTGGAACAATTTTTCTAACCTCTACCTCATTTTCAACCCAATCCTACAATGAGTTTTGCATTAATTAATTTCCCTTTTAGGGAAATTATTAGGTTACCGGAATTTGCAGCAGCTTAGTATTTTCGTTCTGATGGTTCTTTCAGATAATAATTAAACATAGGAGAGAAATTGAAAGGCTCTGAAATCGAGCGTTTCCATATACAGTAACATAATTTGCAATACATATTAGGGATATGTTTCTTTCTTTTGTTCTTAGAATTATGGAAAGTAATAATTTTTGACATTTTAGCATAGTGAGACTAGTTTATAATTGATGTGATTTAATGTAATAGAGTTAAAATATAAATTTGAAAAATATCACTAACATACATTAGTGATATTTTTCAAATTTATATTTTATATTTTTGCAGCTAAATATAAACTAAAAGAATAAAAATGTGCGAAAATATATTGATCGTTTTCAATGCATAAATATATTTTTTCATACAATTTTAAACATTTCAATATATTGCTAATCAAATTACATTGGAAAATACTACATCCTTTGTGATTTTCATGGATATATTTTGATAGGAAATAATCGATAAAATTGAATTTAAGCATTATAATTCATTTAAATTTGTGACTTAAACTTAAGGTAAATCAGTTCTCGTTTATTAAAAGATTCACAAACTTGGAAACTGCAAGTTGTTTTGAAAATAAATAACTTAAACAAGAACTCATTTTAAAAATGTCTTTAAAAAGTATTCTAAAACTATTTTCAAAAGTACTGTTTTATATAAATTGCTAACATTCAGAACAAATCACACATAAACGTAAAAATAGGACCATGTGTATTCTTTAGAGTTTTAGCCTAAAATAAACAAGCTAATTAGATCGTGAAAATAAATTAAAGGTTAGAAGAATATATTATGAATATTTTTGTCAGAAAATCATAATTTTAATAACAAAATGAATATTTAAGTTTATATTTAAGCTAGATAAATTACCTTAGCTTTCTCAACTTAATTTTTCTGTTTTTTTATTTATTGCGTATATTCTTTGATAACAATTAATATATTCATTATTATAAGTAACAGTACATTAATTTTCAAGATATCAAGAAAATGTTCTTAATTAAAAAACTTATCATTAGGATTTTCCGATAATTTTGCAATTTAAAAAAAAAAAAAAACATAAGAAACTAGAATTAAATATTAAATGCAAAATATAAAAACAATTATTTACTTTGATTCCCTACCTAAAATAATTATTGAAGTTATTCTTTTAATTATTTTAGTATGAAATTATTGGTATTCCGAAATATCAAAATAATAAATTTAAAGAAATTGTAAAAAAAAGTGATTACGTGATCAAAAAGTGAAAATATTTATTGGCAGCTAATCAGATAAAGCAGTAAATTAGATATAAGTAATGAATATAATTTACTTTATCTGAATTAATTATGAAAAAAATCTTATATCTATCAAGACTTTCAAACATCTTACATGTAGCATCATATAAGAAAGACAAATAATAATCATATTAAGGACAATTCAATTTGTCATATTGAGGAAAAATATTTGAAAACTCTAATAAGTAAAGTTAATCAAGAAGTTATTTTTTATAAAGGCTCCAGAAATTTATGATTGCTTTTAACACTTTTATATTTGTTAGCGGTAGAAATTTCATGCCTTTAAAAGTATATACAATTAAAGATTATGGTGTATTTGTACCGAAATTAGAAATATTATCATATAACTAAAAACATTTGAACAGAATCTTTTCTGAATTTTAACAAATATATTTAATAATGTGTAGCCACAAAGTAATTCTAAATAAACAATAAGTAGAATCCAGATAGTTTAATACTTTAAAACTGCAAGATAAGCAAAATGTTTTTAATTTCTTAAATTATTTGAAATAATAAGAATCGCTTTTCGGTAATTTCGTTTAATAATATTATACACGTCAAGTAAATTCGTAAGAATATTAACCTTATATTTATTTATTGATAAAATAAGTAAAGGAATTTTTCTACTAGAATTTTTGTTACTTTTTATATAAATCTCTTTGCATTTGTTGATTTGAAAATGAATCTTTAAATTGAAAAGGTTGTTGGAATAAATATTTTGATTTGTGCAGCCTTGATTTAGAACTGCATTCCAAGTCGCAAAGCTTTCGAAACAAAAGATGATCAGATTCTTTTGAAACTCTTATTAAGCTGAAATGAATTCCTAGTTTTTCTTCTCCTATTCATAGCCAGTAACATCTCGCTCTAAGGCTTTTTTTCATTTCTACTTAGAGGACTTCGTTAAAAAGAAAACAATACCGAACGTACTTTTCGAAATAACAAGAAGATTAAAGAAAGGCAATGATAAACATCTGTTACTAAAGGAAATCTTATAGTTGCCATACGACATTTGTAAGCAACAGAAATTATTGTATTTACTTTAGTATTAATTAAAGGTTTATGAGAAGCTAACGACTTTTTTTTGTGACATCCACGTACTTTCAAAATGCAAATAGAAATTTATTAAAAGCTAAAAATATTCTCATTCTAATTTTAGAATAAGCTAAAAATGAATTGCGTAAGTACAAATAATGATTCTCATTATAATTTCAGTGTAAGTTTATAAATAAATTACTATTTTCTGTGAGAATTTTAATATATTTAAGCATTTTATTTAAATAAATTTACTATATTTTTTATTTTTTACAGAAAATTGTATCAAGAAATAAAACATCAGTTTCCACAAAAGAATAATTAAATTACTTGAATGATTTTTTTTTATTATTTAAAATTTGTTATAACTTATAAATCATTTTACATGCACAATCATAATTATTCTATTGAAAGAAATACTTAAAATGGCTTTGTATTGCTTAGAATTGTATTTGAAAAAATGAATAAATACACTTTACGTTTATTTTACTTTTATAAAATATCAATATCATTAAAGCAGATATTTTTACATGTTAGATATTGTATATCTATTTAAATTTATCATTATGTTATAAAGCAGTAAATAATTATTTTAAATACAGCCTATAAAAATTAGCATTAAATTACTAATGCCTTCTGAAACATTTAACAGTAATTTGGCAGTTACCCTAATTTTGCTTTCTAGAAATATATTATTCGTTTGTAATGCAATAAATATCATTTGTTACCCACTTATTTGAACTTCCATTTACATAAATAAGTAAAGATATTTTTAAATACCATAAACTGAAAAGATTATATTTTAAAGTACAAAATTATTATTTTTAATTATTTCATGTGTGAAATATAAATTGTGCATAAATTTCAAAATTTAACTCGATCATTTTATATGTATGTAAATATTATATTTAGATGCGTTTTTTATTCACCAAAATATATTTAAAACAAGAGATAATAGATATGTTGATTATTTAGCATTGTATACAGTGTATCGCATGTATTAAAATCAAGTAAACAATATCTCGCACATATTAGGATTTATTGGATTCTAACCTCACCACATTTTTAACCTCTTTTTTATGGAAAAATATATATCTGCCATTCATTTTGTCAATATAAATCTGAAGATTTTTATGTGCAATATTAGTACATCAGATAGCTTTAAAGGTATTCGATATTATTGCATTAGTATTTGTAGCCATTTTAATTCTATTTTTCCATTTAAAATATTCAGACAATTTGCAACGGAGTTTTCTTATAATCTGTGATAGTTTCTTTTTTCAGTAGAAATAACTTAATTTTAATTAAAAGAATGAAATTTTCTTAGAATCATTATTGCTTAATATTTTCTTTAATTCAAGCAATTGTCCATTCATGAAAGTATGTTTCTACAATTGTTCTTCCCTTCTATATGCTTATCTTGTGTTAAAATTAATATGTAATGCATACAATATGTAAATAATGAATAAAATAAAGAACTAAAAGTATAATAAATAAATAAAGGAATAGATTAGATTTTGCTTAAAATTTATAGCTAATAAACAAAATAAAAATTTCAATAAGGCATGAAAGAAAAATATTATTCCAATTTTAAAAAAATCCATTGTTCTTAATTAACATGTTAAAACAGTAAGTTGTAATGATTAACAGTATGTATTGGAAAAAATCAGTGTTTCTACATTTTAAGTTAATAAATTGAAAATTTTATTTTGTAAAATCTATTAAATTAAGATAAAAAAATATGAAACAATTACAACCAATAAAAGTACCCATCAGATAATGGTAGTTTTAAAGTTTAATTACTACTAAAATTAAGTCGCAGATCTTTGCAAAATTAGAAAGTAAGACTTCAATTGGTTTCAAGTAAAGTAACAAATGTATTTATTCATGAAATGAAACAAATAATTATACATAATTATTTGTATAATTATTTGTTGGAGAAAAATATTAAATTGTTCAAACGATTATGTTTTATTAAAACTATTAAGAAAAAAAGTCCATTTTAATCTGAACATAAATTTCATATCAGTCGTTACAGTTGTAAAAAGGCAATTGTTTTTTACTAACTCGTTTTATTGGACAAATTACTGAGAAAAAATATTTGTTATTTCTTTTATAAAACTGTTTCTAAGATTTTGAAAATGTCTTGGGGTAGGAAAGTGGAGCATGTAGCATGGTCTATTAAAGCCTAAAGATTTGCAAACCTCTAATATAATACTCATTGTTAACAACAAACAGCGTTCGTTTAATATTAGTCATTTCATTCACCAATTCAATTATTTATAATGACAGCTTTAGAAGACCATACTCTATATAGAGCCCATTAAAATAAAAATATAATCAATCATGAGAACGTGTAATTCTCTAAAAGAATATAGGATTTCATTTTATGCAACGTGTCCGATGTAGAGATGTATCAAATGAAGTCCTATATTATTGTTGATGATGTTTATAAAGATGTTATTCCCACTAATCTCTGAGCCTGACCATTATATTTCCCCTCTTTAAAAAATATATTTGAATTATCTTTAAAAATTGTATACTCATTGTGCTCTCAATACATGTATGATCTTGTTACTAAATTGTAGAAAAACTCTCAACCTATCTGTGTATATGATTTTAGCTCAATTAGAAATAAACTAATTGCCAAGTTAGCAATTAATACGAAAAAATAAGTTGTGAGACATCTCGACGTGCAAACAATGACACCATGGGTTTTTCTGCACTCTAACAGTATAAACTACATTCATATATTACTGTCTAAATGAAATTGACTTTTTAATTTTATACTATTGTAACAAAATATCAAATTTCCCAAGGATCCATAATGCTTGAGAGGCAAGACATGGTCTTTGACTACTGTTAAGCTATTTAATGACATTTTCTATAATCGTGAACAAATGCAATTATAGATTCTAGAAATTCATTGTCTTTTTTTTTAAAAAAATTAACTGCAGGTCTTCAGTCAGAATTGGTTTTTCATTATCTAGAAATAAAGCATGTTTTTCTGGAAAACAAATCGAATCAAAACTTTATGTAATACATCCTCTGGTTTTCCTCGATTGTAATCTTTCTTAATAAGGTTTTTGTAACTATTAGTTTTTAACGAATATCTATACAATACCAATATAAGGTAGCATATAAAATACTTGAATCTTTCAAAACCTTCGTATTACGCGTCGTAACCAGTATCCTCCACCAAAATATGTATCTTTTTTTTTTTTTTTTTTTTGCTTTCTTAAATATTGAATAGAATGTACTCATATTAATATTTAAATAATTAAAAGTTTATTCATATTAAAAGAAAACATGTATGATCAAAGTTGTACATGTTAAGATCAAAGTATACATGTTTAAAAGGAAAATCAACTTTAAAACTTTAAAGCATGTTTACTTCAATCTTTAATAAAATTTCTCAAATTTCCCTTACTCTTTTGATTGTATGAACAATTTTGTATTATATTTATAATCTTACGTTAAAAAAATCATTATTTATACTTTATCTAAAGTAAATTCTTTTAAATCGATAGAATATTTCCATTAACTTTTCATTAAATATTGCAAATACACATTATTACTATCATTATGCTTGGAGAAACTTTTTATCTCCAAACATATTTCGCTACAAGACGTAATTCCTATAAAAAAGAAAAAAAAAACATCTGGTAAATGAGCACATAATCAAAATTACATGTTGGTTTCATTCCTTAAACTAATTTATTTGACCATATTGATACATTTTATAATAGTGAGTTAATATAAATTAATATTGACAATAATAAATTATGTGTAATATGCTGTAAACAGATTGTAAATGCGAGTTATGATATACAATATAAAGCATTGTTAATTTGTAAAATTTATGTATATATTGTAAAATAATTATGTATATATATATATATATATATATATATATATATATATATATAT
>JAPDSC010074611.1:0-13286 GCA_026290005.1 Latrodectus geometricus | reverse complement strand
TATATATATATATATATATATATATATATATATATATATATATATATGCATGATGATGCAACCATTTTTAATGGAGTCATCATGTATCCTTGTAATTATTTTGAAATATGCAAAAAAGCGTCAAATAATTAAAACACATTTGCAATCCAAACCTACAGTGATAAAATTCCTGAAAAAAAATAATTATCAATTTAAAAAGCAGTATAATGTTTAGTCAAATTGAATTTTCCAAATATTGGTTCTCATTAAACTAAATTTTCTATTGGTGTATAATTGTTCAAAGTAATAAACGGTAATGTTAAATTTCTGATTACGAAATTCGGCAAATTTCATCAAAGCTTCCAATAATATTTCTGTTTGAATTACTTCCCTAAAAGAACTTACTTGGTTCACGAAGCTCATCTTTTACTTCATTAAAAAAAAATTAGTGACGTCAAGGGAAGCCTGGAGAAAGTACAAGAACACATGGTGTTACATTTTTGGACTGATATATTTTTGTACTGGTATACTAGAACACCCTTTGACGATATGAAACTCATGATGGTAAAGAAACCTGTCATTCCAAAGTCATGCACAAATTGATGGTAAAATGTCATAATCAACCCATTATAAGTTATTTCTTGCCAATTACATCATTTTCAAAACAAAATCATTATTATCTTTTTGAGATCAAAGTAAGTTGTTATGGCAGTTTACAATGTACAGACACATTTTCTAAAGCACCAAGTATAGTAGATTATGAAAGAACTATCGTATTATTTTTGAAAGACTTGATATCCAGAATTGAAAAAAACAAACTCATCATGCTGAACATTTTTTAAATAAATTCAATGTATAGATATCTGCATTTTTAGCATAAAATAGTTTGTTTAAAATAATTATTTTTATAAAATTATCTTAATTAACATAATATTACCATTTTTTGAATACAGTCATATAGAACTTGCAAAAGTTAAATGATAAATTAAAATTTTTCAAAAACACATGTTATTTTTTTGTTTATAGCAGCTACTTAAATTTCATTAAAAATTTAGAAATATTTTTATTAGCAATCACACAATTATTAATTTTATAAAGTCATCAGTATCCCAACCTGTCTTTGTAATACGTTCCGGATTTGAATATTTATAAATCTATACATACATACAAGCGTATTCATTTTTAATTATAAATATATAAATTGATGTGTGGCTTTGATTGTAATGAATATTTCTATAAAAATGAAACACCAATAAATTTATAAATGTTATTATTAGAACTAATACATTGTATATTTTATGTGTTCAAGAAATCTTCTTAATTGCTTCTAAAATATTTTTATTTTAATTGTTTTTCTAGTCTTTTTTTTTAACAATCTGATAAAAAGTCGTAAATATAACAATCAATTTTTTATCTTATTTAATTTCCATAATAAATTAACAATATCATAATTTTCTTTATTAAAATATATATGCTGAGTAATTTCGCTTATTTTATTATATTTCGATATTTCTTAAGCAAAAAATGCTTATTTAGTTTTTAAGTTGTTTTCATTCATTTCTTTATTTATACAATGCTTCATTATTTTAAATACATGTAAAAAACTTTTATTGTTTTTGTTTATTTTTGTTGTATTTTATGAGGGATTTTTGAATTCTAAAGCTCAGCTTCATTAGCATTTTAAATCTCACTTTTGAGCATTGAAAATTAGTTTTCTCTCTTTTGTCTCAGAAAAACGAATTTAAAATTTCAAAGAGAGAATAAATAATCCTCTTTTTTGTATTGCATTGTGTTATGATTCCATAAAAAAAAATTGGAAATGGCTGATATTTTTCTTAGATAATCTACTTTTCCTTGTAAAAAAAATTCATCTTGAATTACAAACACTTATCAATATAGTAGGGAAATAGAGTTTATAAAATTCTTTTCCAACTAAATTAATAAGAAAAATTTGCATAGTTTCTAAATTTCTTATCATATTTATATCAATCATGTACTTGCTTAGTTTACTAAAATAACTGCAAACAAAAAAAAACGATGCTATCAATTCTTATCATTGAAAATATTAGATATTGTCAATGCTGAAATATTATCTCAATATGTTTATATTATTACGGACGATATAATATTATAAACATATTGAGAAATTGAGATAATATTTCAGCATTGACAATATCTAGTGACTCGTATATTCTTCAGTATACGGTTTGCAGATTTTACTTTAAAATTTTAAATTAAAAAAGGCATATCGTCATGACTAAAAGATAGATTATCAAAACCTGTCTCTTTAGTAGAAGCTATGATAGTAAACCTAAAGCATGTTAAACTTACAGGACAGTATATTCTGTATTATTGTATAGACGAAGGTACAATTCGTCACTATCTAGAGTCCCAACTTGACTGCCAAATAGTTACCGCTTTGGTCTTCGGTTCAACATTTCTTGGGTTCGATTCCCATTTTAGATGTGGGTATTTGTAATGGATTAATAATGTTATTATGTAATAGTATTCGTATTTGGTTCTAATTTGTCTTTGTGTGCAAAAATAACTGTTGATCAAGAAACAAACTAATCCAATTCAATATCTGGATAGAATAATAGTCTAAAGCTGTTGTAAGGCTTTTTAATATATATCACATAAATGTCATAACGAGTGATTTACTCATAAGAAGGGGATAGCTGTGCGGGAGTATTCATCATTTAGAAGCATGAACCAAGTAAAGATCACTAATACTTGACCTACCATCCCCAAAGTATCATATCGTTCGAATGATATTGTGACCACGAGCGGTTTAACGTGCCCAAGCCGTCTTTAGTGAACTCGATGGAGTTTCAGTTAGGTCGGGATGAAAACGACCGACCAACCATATCACCTTGGCCTCTAGTAAAATATTGTAATATAAAAGCATTCATTCCTCTATTACAAATACTTAAGTTCAAGGGAAAAAAATTTCAATCATTTACAAACATAAGAATCTGAATGTACAGTTTGTCTTCATAAAATTACACCATCACAAACCAAACTATAATTACTATGTAGTACAATATGTAATTTATATTACTTGTGTAACAGTTAACTATTAATTACCTTTGAAACCTATCATCAACAATACTTAATCACTTGTACCACACACACAAAACTAAACTAAACTACTAAAACTATAATATCTTAGAAACATAATACGGCATTTGTTAAGTTTTTTCAGAAGCAATTTTGCATTTTAAATTACATACAAATTCAATTCTTGTGTTGAAAAATAAATTCCTCCAAATAAAGGCATTCAGTTTCGATTAGCCCTCAAGAACTAATGCCAACTAATTTGTATAAGTTTTCCGGTTCTCTTCAAATAACAAATCAAGTTAATCTCCCTTCTAATTAAGGATCAAACAAAGAGAATCCAGAGCTTATCAATATGGTAAATGTGACCAGTAAATGACCTCCCAAGGGAAGTTAATTCCAGCCTGAGTCAATTTCCAGCTTTAATGTTCATCATTGTGATTAAAATTACTGTAATTTAAGAAAATTTGCATTTAATCCTTCTGTATTCCCTAACAAAGAGTTTAACATGATTAAGAAGTCATTTAAATATTCCATTTCCTATTAAATTATTACTTCATTAGTTGAATTAGATGTCGAAGAAATTTAACAATTTACGAAAATAGAATTTTTTAAAAAGAATTTGAATAAGAAATAATAATTAAGAAAACACATAACGAATTTTTTTCCCTCAAAAAAATTCTGTGATCATCATTTTAAGATATACCTTAGTTAAAAACTAAGTAGTTATATTTATCTAAAGCTGTTTAATTATTACGCTTGAAGATCTGAGGCTCGATTCCGCCACTGCTAAGCAAAGAGAAATGAATCATCACCTAAGTCTGTCTATTCCTTCCCTAAAGGGTTGGGTACTGTAGTGTTTTCGGGGTTTTCGTACTTGTGACACTTGACACCGACCACCATGGTGGTACTCGGGATGGTTATGGCGTTGTACTCATAATCGGAAGGAAGTGAGTTCCAGCTTAACCGAAGATCCATGATGGTCATTAAAGGTGCCTGAAGCATGTTAAGTAAGTGGTGTTGTTGATCCTATCTGGAGTATCAATGCTACTCCAGATCCATGAGCTCCTGACTGCTCACAAAATCAAGAAACAGCAGGGGATTACCAAGGAATCTTTAGTAAATCCCAGACACAAAGGAAGATGTAAGGAACTAGCCTGGTCGACACCTCATTTACAGATAAGATAGAGATTACGCTAACCATCACATTTAAAATCACGAAGATGGCCACTATCAAAACTAAAAGATATAGCTTGGTCAGTTCTAAAACATTTAAAAGCATTAGAAAAAAACAAGTAGTGGATGCAATGTCCTCTAGATGAAATGATACTTCTGGGGATGACAGATCAACCATTGGGTGTCCTCTGCTTGTTTTCAAATTACGAAAAATCCCACAGACTTGTTTTCTCCTAACTGATAGAGCCGAACTATAGACTAAATACAGTGCGGTTCGGCAACAACTTGTGACACGTTAATATGCACCCCTATCAATTAGTTTTTTTTTTTTTCGGAATGTTAAGTTGACTTTTAAGTAGTGATGTGTTTAAGTCCACAACTTGTATATTCAAATTATTTTTATGTTTATCAAATAATTTTTGTTTTAAATATTTAATTATTTTATGCTTATCTTAATCCGTAATTAAAAGACCAACGATTTAGATTTTGTACTAAAAATGTGAAGACAGACACGCAACAAATATCTATGAAGAATTTACATGTTTCTCTTACCTCAAACCATTTTAATGATTGTGTGTAAAATCCATTCCGTTATAAATTATTAGATTATCATTATTATTTTCTTGTAAATTCACTGTAAGAAAATAATTTAGATTTCGAGATAAGTATCTGAGGAAGGACATATAAAAATACTAAAGCAGAATCTGTACATTTCCCTTTCAAACTGGGCCCACGCCTTCTATTTATATTCTATTCAGTGATAACAAAATCTCTTCCGAAAAATGCATCACAAAAGTACATCAACTGCCTTTAATCATAAAATCATTAACATAAACATAATAACATTTACATCAAGTTTTATTTTCCCGTATTTCTGAAAGATCCAGTTTTCACAATTTAATGGTTAAAATAATTACAATTTCTATAAAAGTTATCACTAATTACTATTTCTATAAAAATGTACAAATTTCGTTATTTTGAAAACACATAGTGAAATAATTGATTATGTAACAATTATAATTTATATTTAGCACACATTTGGAGTGATTTTTCTTTTGAAATAACATAATAAATATCTTCTGTATAATTTATTTAGTGTTGAACATAGTGAAAATACATAGTGAAATAAATGATTATGTAACAGTTATAATTTATATTTAGCACACATTTGGAGTGATTTTTCGTTTGAAATTACGTAACAAATATCTTCTGTATAATTTATTTAGTGTTTTAGTTATGAATTACCAATAAAATTAATTTTGTTAATTCTGTCCTTTCATTGGTAATTGAAAGAAACTCGTATTTCTTTCATTCATTCATTTTTAGAAAATAGGTAACCTAAAATTTTCGGACAAAAGAAATGATTAGTTATTTTATGTTATTAAAATTTACTATTGGTATCTGCTGGGTGCTTAAAACTTAAATATTACTATGTTCTGAAAAATATCCTCTGGTAGACAAAGGCATTACTTTCGTAGCGGAAAAGTTGAGAGTAGAATACTTAAAGTTAAGGACCATCAAGCTAAAAGGGTCAACAAACACATATGTTATGTAAAGTACTCTCTCTCTCTCTCTCTCTCTCTCTGCTAATATAGTGGTATGTGGAGAGAAAGATGCTATCTCAGATTTCAACCACCTCACTCGAAAATCTTGGAATGATTAACTGCTTTTTAAGGTTTTGATTGACTTAAATGGGCAAAAAGATGATTAGCTATATTTTACAACTTTGGTTACTACAACAATAAATACGTTATTACAACAGCTGCTTATTTATATAAGCAGCTGTTGCAATAACGTATTTACTTTTTTATGCTGTAGTACCCTCTCTATAAATAATGTTAGTGGTAAAAAAATTCTTATTATTATAATCCCTACTTTGTAATTGAATTTTTATTGAATTTTTCAAGCAAATAAAGTAAAATCCCGGAGATAAAATTTAAAATATTTTTTCTGTATGTATTCCCTTTTTTTTCCTTTTGTAAATTTGAAAACCTTTAACGGTTCATTGAAACCGTGCCCAAAACAACAACAACTCGAAAATGAAACTTTCACACTCCAGTGAATTTGTTCCCTTAAGAGAAATTAAAATCTCAAAAGTTTCTAAAACAGCTTCGGAGACATGTTTAAAAACAACAAAATAAGTGTACTGGAACAAATGGTGCAAAGAATTTATTCTATAACAAAGAACCAAGCAAGGCTGCATTTGATACAAAAAATAAAATTATAATATTAACAGAAGATATAAATTAGAACTTGTTCCGTTAAAATAGTTCTTATTTAAAATTATATGTGTTTAATCTAGAAATTAAGAATTCAAATATTATCTCTTATCCTTAGTTTCATGCACATAATTTATTAATTTATAATATAGCACAGAAGTGTTGAATACGAATTTTATAAAGTGATTTTATTTCTAAATTTTATAATTAAAATTTCCAGTCATCTGCTAAGTATGATAGACTCAGTTTAAAATGTTTCGTATACACCAATAAAATGTTTTCACAAGGAAAATTAAAAAATGGTGCTTATGTTTCAGTTAAGTACTTAAAAGTTTTTTCTGTTAGTGCTCATAATTACAATCAAAACAATAAGTGTGACACTATGAAAAACATACTACGAAGATGATTCTATATAAAATATTAACTATTTAATCAATAAGAGAAAAATAATTTATTCATTTAATAATTAAATCTAATAGTACAATCTAATAATTCACACACCTAATAGTGCAATCTAATGTACACACACACATATAATAATTATTAATATATCAAGATACATTCAATCTATAATGTTATAAATACATTCGCTGGATAAATTTGGAACTAAAATATAAAAGTTTTTAATTAAAAATTTTAAATTTTGTAAGGAAAAAGAAAGCTTTCAAGGA
The DNA here is from genome assembly GCA_026290005.1 of Latrodectus geometricus. Taxonomy (NCBI): domain Eukaryota; kingdom Metazoa; phylum Arthropoda; class Arachnida; order Araneae; family Theridiidae; genus Latrodectus; species Latrodectus geometricus. The sequence goes on along the minus strand of JAPDSC010074611.1, from coordinate 6,184 downwards.
AAATTAAATTTTAAATTGCATTTGCCTTTCATCAAGTTATATCATGTTTAATTTTTCCTTAAACAAATACGAAACTGACCGGTGCTTAATTCTTCAACCTCTATAAAGCTATAGTAATTTCAACTAAAAAGTTAAAAAAGATTTTTCCACCTTTTGTTCTGTCAAGAAATACGACTTTGGCTCATAGATGGCAGCACATCTGGGTCTTCTAATTTATAGATAGGAAATCAGAAAAGACTTAAGACCTGGCTCGTAACACCCCCAGAGGTATTAATTTTGAATGAGAACATTGCGACCACGACATGATTTATGGTTATGCTGGGATTTGAACTCACCACCTTATGATGAGAAAGACACCCTAACCAACCAGGTCTTGATTATATGATAACAGTGAAATTAAGCAATTTTATTTTTATTTATCATAAATAAGTAAAATAAAAATTTAGCGCTAATCACACTACCGTTAAATTTTAATTTTATTTATTTATGATAAAAGAAAATAAAATTAAAATTTAATGCTAGTGTGAAATCGTATAAATTTAGAGTTATTTAATATTTTATTAATCTTATTCGATATTTAGTAAAATAATCAACGTGAAGGACATATGGATGAAAAATCTACTATTCGACAACAAAACACAAATGTATAATTGGTTGTTTTACAAGCAATACCATATTTGTTTATATGTACTTATAATTAAATAAATGTAACCATTTTGAATTCAACATTGTTCTCAAAATTTCTGAACTACAAAAATAACGAAATTTAAAAGTAAGGATTTCATTATATTCTTTATATTTGCTATAATTAATGAACTATTTTGAAGAAAGGCGTTTTATTAATAAAACTTCCAAAGCTTTACATTTCTATCCTTTTCATGCTAATGTTAATATTCATAATATTCATCAGATTCATAAAATTTAAAATGATTGATAATTTATTTCATTGGAGAAAAGATTGTTATATCTTAAGCATTTTGTAAACTTGAAGAGTTAAATTTCTATGTATTCAATTCGAATAAAACTCAATATTTGAATCATGGGGAATTTTTAAGATGTATACTCCAAGCTTATAATTAAAAGCCCCAAAATTTATTTATTTAAAATTAAAAAAAAATATTTATCTGTTTCGAAATATTGAAAGAGAATGATTTGCATTATTTGTGTGTGACACATATCAAACTAAATAATTCTTTCAATTGAAAAATCTGTCTTTAAACCTTTTGGGAAAATTTAAGTTTATAATTTAAATATTCATTCTTTTCGTATTTTATAAAAGAATAACTGACTGAGTAATCACTAATCAGAATTTCTTAGAGGTTATTTTTCCCAAATTAGCATATCAAAACACTAAAATTTATTTAACAATCACTGCTCGAATTCTCATTCAATTTTTGAAGTCAACAATTGAACTCTTTTATTTCATCTAGTATTTTAAATGGAAATTCTATCCGCTTTAAGCTAAATTGTCAGTCTAAGCCTCAATAAAGATATATAGCGAAGTTTCTTCAATGAAATTTACAACCAAAAACAATTTTTACCTTTGATTTCAATTTTCATTTGAAATTCATGTACTTCTTTGTACCTATCTTCTTGCATTTTTAAATCTCAAAATTCAACATCCTGTTTAAACTAGGACTATTAATACTAAATATGCATGATTGTAATGTTTTTGAGTTTATTCTATTTACTATTCATAAATCATTCAAGAAATTCGACACTCTTTTATTATTCATATTAAGCTGTGGAAGTATTCTAGGTTTGTGTGTGTTCTTTTGTGTCCCACCACTATAATATATTTTAATATATATTAATATAAATATTTTAATATATTTTAATATAAATATTTTAATATATTTTAAATTAGGATGTTTTTTCTTTAAATTAAAATAGTGTATCTTTTAAATGAACTACAAGGTTTACACAGGGCCTATATATGTTTTCGTGACCAATGTCACTAGAATAAGAAGCTTATGTTCAGATTAGAGGGTCAGCCTAAGTTGAAACCACCACTGTTTAGTTCTTGCTTGGTACTCAGTTTTTTTGATCCACTGAAGTGATGGCTGAGTAGACCTTTAAAGACCTTTAAATTAAAGACCGAACCTAGGATCTGTGGCTCTACCACTACACCACCGGGTTTCGATCTGTATGATAACAAGAGTTAAATTAGAAGAAAATCTATTTTTATTAATGAAATAGATAATATAAAATACATAATTTGATATGCTTTGAATTTAAAAAATCCACAAATAGCATAAGTGGTTCTCTTTTATATATTTCATATAAAAAAAATTTATCTTTAATACCTCCATATCTCTACGCCTTTAAGATGTAAGATAAAATCGATGTATACTTGGTATGAATTTGTGTGTTTATCTGTCAGTCCACGATCAGTTTTTTGTACACGAGGAACAATTGAATTTAACTTTAATGGATTCGAAGAGTAATACACGATCTATTCAACTGCTAGGTCAATTTTGTATAAACTTTTCTTATTTGAGTAATTTGTTACTTTTTTCTTTTAGTCCCATTTATATCAGATACAGTTTCCTATATTTCTTTCTTTTTCCCCCTTATTATGAGACACTGTATCATGTCTTCAAGCTTATGTAATAACAAATTGCTAAGCCTAACCTAAAATGGATTTTAAAGGAGTCAAAACTTTTTAATTTCTTCTTAATTTATTCTGTCGTAAGTAAGTAACTTTCAATTATTTTTATATTTATAAAGATATTCACAATGCTGCACTATTTATCGTAACATTTCATTCGAAAATATTCGTTTTACTCATTATATAAATTAACAATTCTTCAAAAATCCATGTGAACTGGCTAATGCAAAAAGTCTTTAGCCACTATATTAAGTTTTTAAAAGAAAATTCTTGTGAACGTAAAAATGCGAATACATATGAGTAAAATAGATTAAAAGATTGTATGAACTTCATGTTGTAGTTTCGGTGTATGAATTGTGCATTTTTATATGCATTTTTTAAATGAACTTTCATTTTTGTAAAACACCTTCAGCTTTTTAATATTTCAAATTAGTTTACATTAAATTGAATTTCTAACTTTTATTTTAATTTAAATTTATTTCAAAATGCTGAGTTGTTATTATATTTTAAAGACATTTTGTGTTATAAAAATAAAATTCTCTCGGTTATGTTTTCAGAATAGACATTTTCATACATTTGGTATAAAATAAATAATGTAATATTAAATTCTACAAGATGCTTTCATACTCTGATATTCTTTCATTTCATTTGAGCAATTTCTTACTTTTTCAATTACTATATTTCCTATTAACACATTGATAACACTACCATTATTATCTTTATTACTTAAATAAATTCCATGTTTGTATGCATTTAGTTTTTATCCCACATCAAACCAATTATAGGAATAATTTTAATATTTTTTTCTAATGGTGGGCACCCTTGAGCAAGTAAGTACATTAGCTCATTTGCCGCAACAAGCCGGAATTTGCTACTCATTTTATCGTTACCCGGTGGGCACCTGTGAACCAAGTCACGGAGGTACGAGTAGCATCGCCCACGCCACACCACCACAAACTCGTTTATAGGGGGGCCTCATTCATCTATCCTCTGAGGAAGGGACAAGAAACACAGAGAAAGAAAGAGAAAGTACATCCATGCCCGAGGCGGGATTCAAACCCAGGTCCTCCCAGGTAGTCAGGTACTCTAACCACCAGACAGTGGTGGCTTATTTTTAATATTAGCATTTCTTGACAGTTTCAAATTTTTTTTTCATTTTTTGATCATGTAATAAATGGTTAACTGATACAAAGTTGTGTACAAATTTTAATGATTAATTGCGTGCGTAAAATGTTGTGTTTAAATATCTACACACACAATTACTTTATATATATATATATATATATATATATATATATATATATATATTATATATATATATATATATATATATATGACGGTTGAATCTATATGAAGTTTTTTACAAAGGTTTATTAGTTTATTTAACTGTATGGAAGAGTAATTTCATTGCTTTTATATTTCTGGAGTATAGGCCACAGCGATTTGATTAAGAAAGGCGTTGTTTTCCTAACCAAAATGTAGAAAGTTCTATCCCCGACTTAACTGAAGATCATAAAGGTTAGTTTATAAACACTGGGGCAATTTAAATAGGTCTTCAGAGATTTGTCTTCTATGTGAAATGATTTTCTAAAGGTGGTACGTCATTTCTTTAGGTTCCTCTGTTTGGTTCAGAAAAACATTTCCCGGAGAACCGTAAAATGGAATCTAGTTTAAATATAATAAAATATTGTCATTCAGTGAAATATTTAATTTTAATTTTATTTCTATATGTGATCAAAAATTCTTAGCTCTTAGTAGAAGAGATTTTCTTCCTTTATATAAATGTAACTGTAAGATTACTAATCTTCAAAATATTCTAAACATTTCACGTTGATTGTCTCAAAAGTACTAAATGTCCCAAATAAGCTAACATGTTACAGAAATGTGTATGGTGTTGGCGATGGTTACGAGATCGAAATTGGGCATCAAAGTTCAAAGTTCTCAGCAGACTGTAGAGCCTCTAAATGAATTTCTATTATAAGCAGAGTGGGATTCTGAGGAAGCATTTCGAGCAACCGCATTACAGATCTGAGGCTATATCAAACGGCCGGGCAATCTAGGCTAAATCTTTCATCTTGACCGCTCTGATCAAAGGGGATGAAGCACGGCTAGGAACTAATTACTGGGAGTCCAATGGTCAGGCTGACCGCCTGACTACAAAATATACTACCCAGCTCTAAGGAGATTGGATAAGGTACTATTGAATCTTGTTGGATGGTGCTGTAACTATTGGACATCTTCATACAGGATCCTTTAAATACAGTAACACGTGACAGCGAAGTTGAAAAACTTATATATCGTTATATTCACATTAAAATGTATAGCATTTATATTATTTTAAGTGAATTTTAGAAAGAAATGAGATAACTAACTATGTGCTGAAAGTTATATGAAAAAATTGAATACACAGAATAATTGTGTTTAATGATAAAATTAAAAGCACAGTGGGTTTTTTTAAACCTTAAAGTTTTTTTTAATTCAAACCTTCTTGAATTTTCTTATTCATAACGCTTTGTCAGTGAGATTTTGTATAATAAAATGTATCGATTTCTCTGTCTAATCAATAAAGTGGTTAGTATGATTAAGTGAAATATTTAGCGTATGTGTAGATGATTTTGTAAGTTTTCTAATTAAATAAGAAACTTAAAAGATTATTTGTAATCTATAGAAGAAAACTTATATTTATATAAATATAATATGCTAAAAGTGTTTTCTTTACGATTATAATAAAAGAATTGTTTCTTTGTTTTCTCATCAAAATTAGATGCCAATTTGTTAAATTAAAATAATCTATATTCCAAAGAATCTTCAATTTCAATATCATTGCGAGATTTGTCTCCAAGAAACAACTGGCATGATTGAATATCATCGATTGCTTAAGAAGTCACGTATTATCAATAAGATATAAATATATTTTATAGAGGCATTATATTCATAAGGAAATTGTTTATAATACATCTTATCCTCTACAAATGGTATTAACACATTTTTAGAACGATTTCCATTACGAATTAAAAAAAGTAAATATTTAAGAATAAAAATTTTTGGCACCAACTTATTACTTGAAATGAGAAATAACTACCTTCATTCTTCCTTCAAAATGTCGCATGTAAACAAGCAGTGGATTGAAAGATGTGTGTTTGCGCTTTCCGAAGAGAAATACTTTCATTCCAGATTTGAAAAACGTTCTGAAATGCAGGGTATTAAAATTTCTAGGTGCAAAATATGCAACATTATTAATCGGACAGGTAAAAACCGTATATCTTTATTTCTACATGGAAAGAAGATCCCAAACGAATATCCAAAAAGGGTACGTACTGTTTCTAAAGTGAAATTGTTGGTAACAAGAGAAAATACACCAACACAGAAATCAATTGCAAAAGCTTTAGATACATTTGTAGCAACAATATATACATACATATATACATATATATACACATATATATATACATATATATACATATATATACACATACATATATACATATATACATATATACATATATACATATACATATATACATATATACATATACATATATATATATATATATATATATATATATATATATA
>JAPDSC010074592.1:0-29920 GCA_026290005.1 Latrodectus geometricus | reverse complement strand
TATATATATATATATATATATATATATATATATATACAGATATATACAGATAGAGATAAATATATATTTGTGTAAATAAAATATATGAATATATAAAGATAACAGTTGCAAAAAATTAGATATTTCTTCGCATAACAAAAGAGTTGAAACAGTCTTTATTAGATAACATTTTTTGTAAGAAAATTTATAACAAAATTATTATTTCATAGTTTACCTGATACAATTATTAAAGTTAAATTAAAAAAATCTTTAGAGTATTACATTTTAAAATAAATACTGAATTCAATTGGGATAAATAATCATCAATAAAATAACCAAATAAATTCCTATAAGATTTCTTAACTATAATTAAAAAAGAAATTATTCAAAAAGTAAACTTCAAAATGTTTAAATATAATAGCATTATTATTATATCCTTTTAACAGAAAAGGGAGTTTTAAAAAGAGTAGACAGTTTTAAATTATCGATTTTGAAAATGTATATTTTTTTAATATTTCTTTGAATAATTATATATTCTTTTTTTTCTATGTAACTAGAAAATGTTTCTCATTTTATTATTATTTAATATATTTTCATTTGCATTTTAAAAATTTTAGTGAAATATTTAGTATGCTCTCACAGCCATTTTTGTAAGTCATGTTTAAAAAAAATAACAATTTTCAATATCCATAAAAATATGCTGAGATTTAAAAGGGAATTTTATTTTTTTATATCAGCGCATTCAAATAATTGATCAGCAAAACTAGTTAAATTCCGTGAAAAAGGAAAGGAAAAATTTCCATAATTAAAATATTTTTATCTGAAAATCGTTTCGATTGATCAAAAATGCTGGCGTATCATAAAATATTTTTTAAAAGATATTTCAATTCTAGGAATGCAGAAATGAAAACTGAATGACGTAATAAAGACAGAAAAATTACGCTCTTTGAAATAGGAAAATCAAGAATAAAAAGAAATCTAAAATGATTCCTAAGTCAGATGAGAATTTGGCGAAATAAAAATCCCTCTCATTATAATGAAAGCAGCCAAATGTGAGTGAAAATATTATTCCCGAAGAATTCGGCATAAAAAAATATTATCTGCACAAAATGAAGATTAATTCGCTTTTTTTATGATGTTAGATATTTTTTTTTAAAAAAATGCAAAAAAGTTGATTTATGAAATATTAATCAAGCTTTGTATAATATTTTTAATTTAGTGTGGAAGAAATTGAACTGTTTTAAAATTCTATTAATTAGATTTATTTTCATTAAAAAGCATTTTTATATTACAAACAAGAAAAATATTCGAAATTAGATTTTTTTACTCATATTTTCATTTTCACAATTCAGATAAATGTGTTTTCTAAGCGATTAAAAGGAAAAAACTCCAAATGAACTTTCAAATAAATTTTTTTATCAAAAAAATAATTTATAAGAATTTGACTTTTATGTAAGATTTGATTTTTTATAAATTTTACTTGAAAGGAATTCTTTATCACACGGAAATGTAAATATTAAACCAAATGTTTAAAATATTGAATATGATAAACTGTATTTTTTTACTAAAATGCGTAGAAAGTTAGTAATTATTTATAATATATAAATTTTCTTTCTACACCTATCATAAGATAAAATAAAATATAATTATAGCTTCCCAACTAAATAATGACTCGCTACTTTTTAATTTGATGAAACATTGCCTGCGAATAGCTTCACTTTGAACAAAGGAAAACTTCACCGTTAAGCAAAATCATGTTTCCATGGTGATATTCAAATGAACTAACAATGTTTTAAATTTTGTTTCATTATCAAAGCATTTCATGGAAATAAGAATTGATAGGTTTATTAGCATTTTATCGGTCGCAGTTGGCTTTTATCAAGTTACAGCTCAATATGTGATATTTGTTCAATGGGAATGTAGGAGAATTCGCTTGAATAGAATAAACTAGTTTTATTTTTTTTATTATTACTTTGCAAGCAATGTATTATTAAAGCTAAAGCTGGATTTTCTTGGAGCATAGTAAATTGAAATTGTTTTTGTTTTGCATAAAATGAACACTAGTTACTAAATGAGGACTTATTTTAAATTTCTTTTCGCTTAACTATGTCTTTTTTCCAGTTGATAATTTTTTAGCGACGTGAAATATTTTAAAGAAAATAAATTTAAAATATTTTATGTTTTTAATGAAATAATTAATTTTTTTTATAGTTAAACAATAAAAACTTTATTGGAGATAACAATTTATTTCCTTGCATCTGTAGAAATGTTTGTTATCAGTTTAAACTTTAAAGGCAAATATTTTCATAACTTATTGATAAATACAGCTTCCTTAACCCCATATAAAAAATTTAAACTGGTTTCAATTTTTATTATTTGATGCCTTATTTTGTACTTTTAAATGAATACTGCATAAAAGCATCAATATTTTCAGAAAAGTATTTTAGCTAGACTAAATGCAAAATGAAAGTATCAAAAAAATTTGCTAGAAAATTAATAAAAAATTCATGATTGTATTTTAAAAAATAATAAATATTTACTTAAAGTTTATTTTTAAAGGTGGTAAAAGTTAATCACTATAATAATCATAAAGTTAAGGTTAAAATATATGAATACTCATTAAAGAGAAGTAATAATTAAAATAAAATGGTTTGATTCACTAAAACAAAAAAAGTCTTGCCTTAAAGTCGATAAACCAAATCTCAATCTAATCACAACAAAATATCAATGGTATTAAAATTTTAAAGACCTGTTTTCCTTAGAAAATTAACTTTAAAGAAAGTATGAAATTAAAATGCATAAATTAGCTTAGAAAAGAAATAATATAATTGGATATGTATAGCTGAAATTTATTATTCATCAAATAAAAATATATTCTTGATTTAAAAAAATTAATTAGATAAAAATTAAAAAATAATGTTTCTATTTTCATTCAATAAACTTAATTATTCACATAAATTAGTTACAAAATCTCCCCACGAAAAATATCATTTCGGCTTTAAATGTAAATTTCTCATCATATGACTAACTATTATTTAACATATATGGTTTTGAATAATGCATAACTTTACATAATTGTAATAACAAAATAGTCTTAATTGTTTCTATAGAAAAAGTATCAACATATTTTGCGGTAGATGCTTTGTCCATAAAAATAATGTAATAAAATTTATCTCGTATTTGAAAAACAATTTTTTAAATTATTACTATTTTTGAAATTAATGTTAAACAATAAATAAAATTTATTTAAATTCCAAACTATATCAAATGTAATAGAGAACGTGTTTAAATAAAAGCATGCAAAGAATTCATTGATATAGTAGCAATAATAATTGTTTACGAAGCGTATGTATATCTGAATTTTGATAAATAAAAATTTATAAGTTAAACATCCAAAATATTTCATCACTGAAATTCAAATCACAATTGAATATGAATAATTGCATAAGTTGAATTAAAGTATTTTTAAAAGCTAGAACTAATTTAAAAGAGAATAAAAAAATTATACAAGCAATTTGAATTTATTAGAACATATCTTACATAAAAAATCAATGTGAGACCTTACAGAATTTATTATTAGTGATATAATACTCTCTGAATTTTAAAAGGATTTTAATATATATTGATAACCAAAATGATATGTATATATGTGTATCATTTTAAATTTAATAATTTTTATAAAATTTTGAAACTGTTTACACGTGCTTCTATATCTTAATGGAATATTTACATATTTTCATTAATTAGCACCTATTTTCAATCATCCAGTTTTAATTAAGCCTATGACATATATTTGGTAACGCGTAGTGAAAAGTTTAGAAGCCTCAGGATTATTGTAAGACATCTTAACGTACATCTCGTAAATTTCTTACCAGAAAAAGGTAGTAATCCCTATTCACATATCGCAAGGGAGAAAACCCGGAAAACTACCAAGCATCCACCCGAAGGGGTTGCATTCAAAAAGCAGAAACGAAACATTCACCTCCCGTTATTCAATAGTAGCTGGAATCAAAACAGGGACCTTCGCATAAAATTATATAATGCGAATATCACTGTTTTAATTCTAGGTCATAATGATCTCGTGTATGACACATTTGTTAGAGTTTAATTTACATCTATCGAAGATTTATCATACATTAATCAATCAATTTGCAAATAAATGGTCACTGGTCACTTTTTGCACTGGTCATTTCATGGCACTGGTCCCTTTTTGCATCGTTTGGTCTCCGTGTTTAATGTTTCAAATGTTGTTGTTACTTATAACACTTGCCAAAGCCAAGCACTCCGGGCTAATAATTGGGCGAATGAAGACAAAAAGAGCGTCTTCTATTTATAACAGAGAACTTGCCTCATAGATAGCAGCACCATCTGGGTCTTTTAATTTAGAGATAGGAAGCCAGAAAAGACCCAAGACCTGGCTCCCAATACCCCGAAGAGATACCAGTTTGGAATGGAAACATGTTGGACATTGCGACCACGACATATTTTACGTGCCTCAGTTGACATTAGTGGATGAATACGATAGATCTTCGGATAAACCGGGATTCGAACTCAATATCTTCCGGTAACGAGAACGACGCCCTAATCAATAAGGCCACCACGTACCATTTTTTCAATATGACACTGGTCACATACGGATTCAGGAAAATTTATTTCCAGGCAGAGTTTTTTAAAAAGGAATCAGAATTTCATCATTATATTTGTATAAAAATTTAAAATTTACCAGTAATTAACAATTAAAAATATATGTGCTATTAATGACAAAATTATGAGGAAATGTTTTTGCTTCAATTATAGATAAATTTCATGTGGAATATTCAGAGCTGAATTTTAAATGACCGTGAAGAAAAATTTGGTTGAGTTGTTTTGTTGTTACATTTTATTATTCACTCGATTAGAAAATGCCTTTGTACTCCAATATAAATATTTGCTATTAAGTGAAAATGTGATAAAGAATAATACATTGAGCTTAGAGTTTATTTCCATTTATATGGACAAAAAAAAAAGCCAGAAGAATTTGTCTTTTTATATTAACTACAGTCGACAGTGTCATTAATAACTCTTCAAAAATAAAAATTACCTTAAATAAGGGAAGAAAATATTTTTACACTAAAAAATAAATATGGATAGTGTCCAATTTGTTCTGAACATATGGCAACACTGCAAAATCTCTTACAAATAAGGCAGAAGCATAAAATTCTTCTTTTCTCTTGGAATAAATCTAAATGAGTTTGGAAGAGAATTCACGCATATGTACAAAGAAAGATTTTTATTTCAAGTTAATTTATATGCATAACTCTCAGTGAACATCTTTAAACTGTAACTGTATTTGAATTTCGAATTCTACTTCTGAATTATGTATAACTTTGCAAGTAAAAAATGTAATCCTACAAAGAATCGTTTCATAAAATAATCATAAAACACGTTCAGAAAAGTAACAGTTATTTATTGTTTTACTCGGCTCTAAATTTCCCTGGGATGTAAACGCGTAAAGTTTTTACTTAGGAATTTTGAATTCGTAGAAAGATATGTTTGGATCGAAAGAGTTGTGTTTGGATGATGTTTTGTTTCTGAATATTTCAATGCCATTCTCTATGTATTTTGTTTTCAGTTACAGTTTTGATTGAATTCCCAAACAAGGACATATTCGCCAAGGAAACTAATGCATTGAAATTGGTGAAAGATTTTCCTGAGAACGTACTTGTTTATTTTTCTATCGCTCAAGAGAAAATAATATGAAAAGCAGTTTAAATAATAATTACACAAGTCATTTTGATAAACGAATAAATAATATGTCCTTAATAACGAATGAAATCTAAAAATTAATACATTGAGAAATTAAATGCTTGACTTGATAAATCTCTTTAGACCCATTGAAAGAAAATGAAATATTGTAATATTTAACGAAAAATATAGTGTAAAATGTGTAATTTATTACATCAAAATTAAACACTCTGGAAAGATATCGAACTAAGCGAAGTGATGGTAGACTTAATTATATCTGTAAACACACTTACATAATTTTGAAAATTTTGGTGCAATAAGTCATTTTTTTTAAATTACTGTATCATCATTTCATTTTAATGTAATAAATTTGTAATTTATTACATCAAAATTCCACATTCAGGAAAAAAAAGAACTAATTGAGGGGATGGTAGGCCTAATTAAGTTTGCAATCTTACTCACGTAATTTTGATGTGATAAATGTGTAGTCATTTTGTAAATTTGTTAATTTTGATGTAATACATTTGTAATTTATTACATAGAAAATCCAAGCTCTGAAAAGAAATAAAATTAAGCTAGTAGGATTGTAGACTTAATTACATATAAGAAATATGTTCTTTTCATTATGGGCAATTAAAAATGAAGAAATTACAAAAATGGTGGTTCGTTGACTAGATTTTGTGGCGTAAGATCCAAAAAAGGAGAAGTTCCGGCCGAAACTAAGATTTAGTTTAATAATTATTTTTTCGGAACTCAAGCAACATTAAAATTTTAAAAAACAAAAAATATTTGTTTACAATATAATTAAAATGTACATAAATGTAAAATTTAAAAATTAATACCAAACTAAAGTTAAAAAGTTTAAACATAATTTAAATGAAATACAGAAACTTAGAAGCAGAAGATAATATATTATATACATAATGGATTCATTTTAAATGTAAGCAGACAAAAGGCATGCAAATTTCTTTTAAATTGCAATGACTTTGATAACAGTAATTGAATAAAAATGGTTTTATTCAATTTCGAGATAAACTAGTTCCAATTTCTTTTTCATAAATCAATTCTAGAAGATTTTTTGATTGCACAATTAGCTTGATTTTCTACCTTAAGGAAGAAAGAACTGTCATCACTTCCGCTTGTGACGTCATGCTTTGAAGACGTTTGAAAATCAGGACTGTTAATTATAAATCTAAAGAACAAATTTTCGAAATAAAGATAAGAATTCTAAGTAGTTCGTTAAGAAAAGAGCCCCTTTAACTCAATTTTATATTTCGACTTGAATTTTCTACTTTTAAATTTTTATTATTTAATTAAATCATTCCAGTAACCATTTGAATTTTTAATAATCGCATCATTTATATTCTGAGAGATTTACCTACCCCTGAATTTTTGATTAAATATAACTTATATAACTTTGTAAACAAGAATTCTCATGTGGTCAATAATATGTAATAAATGTGCATAAGAATTTTAAATGTTACGAATTATCTATGTGTGAATTTATGAATTCAATAATTTATATGGTCCAACTCGGGCACACAATGAAATGCTTCGTGAAATAATGAAACATAACATTAGTAAGAAAAATTTGTTTGCAAATTGGTGAAATAAATTAATATAAACTCCAAATATTTATAAAAGTAAAATGGAACTTAGAACAGTATCTTTATATTCTACATTGTTTGTATTCTACATTCTATTTAAAAAATAGTTTTTCAAGAAGCAAAAAAGAATATAACATTTTGGATCGAACCTGCATTTTTAAACATATTTCACTTTGTTTTCAATTTTTATAATATGGAATACGTTTTTATCAGAAAATTGATGTCACTTATGGCTATATACGAACTATTTTATCACACATATAATTCATAATTGATTATATGTGTGTAATAAAATAGTCATAATTCATTATCAGATTCAAATAAATTAATGTAAGTTTGAATTACTCATAAAAGAAAGATGAAATTTAGAAACTTGTCTTTATGTTCTACGTGGTGGTATTTAGTAAATATTTCTACAAGAGGCATAAAAGAATCGAACATTTTGGATCGAAACTCCATTTTTAAGCATACTGCATTGTCTTTTTAATTCTCATTTTCGAAATATGTTTTTATCGAAAAATTGCTGACACTAATGACTATGTACAAACTATTTTATTTCGCATATAGTTCCTAATTTTATCATATTATACCGATCGCAACACGTTTATTGAAAGAAAATTTAAACCTTTAACTTAAACATTTAACGTATACTTGCATAAAATATTTATGTAATTATGACATTACAGTTTCTAATAGAATAATATTTCCATAAAAATTTTATTTTTTTAAATTTAATATGCCTAAATTTTGTGTTTATGATGATAAATAATAGTATATTCACTGTTATTTTGATGCATCGTGCAAGTGTATGGAAGGATATGTTAATAAATCATTCAATGTATTCATTTCTCGTAGTATTCTCAAATGTTCTTGTATTTTAAACTTACTTGTTAGATTATTAACATTGCTGTACATAGATACATAGAATTGAGTATCATTGAGTGTTAATACCACGACTTATTGAAGAAACATAAATTTGACAATTTAAGAAAAGCAGACCATTTTATATTTACGAAAAATTGAAACCCTTAAAAAAATTCACGAACTTAGAAGAGTTCATTTAACAATTCATATTTACATAGGTTAGGTTCTAAAAACTTTAGAGACCCATGTCTTTTTTGTATCTCACAGACAGTTTTTAATTAAGAGAATAAATATCAGAACTCACGCGTTTTGCAGTCATCTTATAATGATTGATTCTTATAATGATGATTGAATACATAACATTCGGAAATAAAACATTTGAATCGTTTTTCAATGTTGTAGAGGATCAACATTTGTTACGAAAAGATTTCTGTTTCCTGAGGATGAAGGATATTGTATTGTATCAAAGAAACTTTTAACTTCTGCAATCAAAGAATTGATTCTAATTCAAAATTTAAAGTCCAAAATTTATGTTACTACTTCTCCCAGTTACTATGGTAACTGATTGAAGAGGCATAAACATCTTTAATAGTTATAATGAAACTAACAAATTGAGATTGCTCCACAACTTATTTATGAAAAAATCCAAAAAATTTCATCATTTTTTAAATCATCTTAAAAATTCAAAATATTCTTAAACTAGAGAAATTTTTCTGATATGTATTTAAATCCAGCTATTAAAAAATTTAGATTACATGAACATTTCTAGTCATATATGCCGTAAAATTCAGCATGCCAATTTTAGAATTTGGAGATATTTATGGAGGATTACCTGGTTTATCTGGCAACCCGGTTATTATGACGTTATAAAGATGAAGAATAATAAGAAATACGTCGAAAATTCTGTTTTGGCAACCCAAGTGTTTACGTCATCGAAATGAAATTTAAAATAATTTGTTCCATTTTCGTATTTTAATTAATTACTAAACAAATTTTCTAAAAATCATAATTCATAAATATAAATTTATGACCTTTATTTATCAGATTAAAATTTATCATTTAGATAATTAAACTTTTTATGTGAACTTATCACGTCACAATTACATAATCTTGGCAACATTTCATATATAACCTTGGCAACATGTCGCCAAAAAAATTCAAAAATTGGTATGATGCATCAGTGTCTGTTTCTAATTTTTATTTTTTAAACAATGTCCAATTCATAAAATAAATTTGAACTTACTACATTTCCAAAAAAACACGTGAAATGAATAAAGGAAACACCATTAGAAAAACTTTTCCTAGTAACATAAAACACAATTTTACTTGCAAAAGTGGAAATTTTTTCGTATCATTTCTAATTCCGCGCGACGAAAAAGATAATGTTCCACTACAGAAACTTCTTTCATCATAATACCGAATAAATTAGGGATTAATTTTTTCTTCTTTCCCTAATTTTTCCCTCTCTTCAACACTATCAATTCGCCATTCCTTGCTTCACGTATTTACTGTTTAATAAAAATGGAAGGCAATCTCAAAATAAAAAAGAGAAACACAAAAAAAAAACAAAAACAAAATAAAGCTTCATCAGATTAGTAATTGGCTTCCATCCAGTTTTTAGAACATTAACTCGAGGTTGATGCTTAGCGTTTTGATTATTATTTACTTACAAAAACACTTTTACTTTCTTTACTTGGATAGAAAGCTGGGAAATCGATGCCATTCTATTTTAAATGTATCATTCACGATCAGTTTTGTCTCCGGTCTAAAACCTTCTTTGACAAAAGTTTTGTTAGCTAGATCATAAATCAAATTTACGAAACAAGATTTCTTTTAAAAAAAGTTATTCGATTTATGAAGACTAAATAGATCAGCAGCATTTGTTATTTTTTCCTTTAGTTGAAGAAAAATAAGAAAAGTTTCATTTTAGACTTTTTATTGTGACGATGATTTATATGGGGAAAGAACTAACTTATATATATATTGAATGTAATATTCATATTAGTTGAATTAGATTTTCTTTTTGTATACTGCATTTTAGTAAAGCACTACTGTCATATATATAAATTGCCACCAGAGAAAATTTAAAAATTTGTAATTTGATCAAAATGCAAGAAACAAAATAATTTATTAAAAATAGTGTGAAATACTGTTTTGAAAATGTAGTTTTAATTTTCTGGAGTAATGAAAAGCATTAGTATGATTGATATATAATATATATATTGAAAATTCTTCATAAACATCTAATGTTAGAATTGTAGTAATACGTGTAAAACATTCAAAATTCATCTACAATAAGAAATAATATTACTAACCCACAAATCTGAATTTTCATATTAGGTTGGGAAAAAGAAATTAATTATTTTTACATGAAATTTAAGACTTTATGCACATGTTTGTGTTTAGCTTTATTCAAATGATTTCTGTTTGTTTTGAGCCTAATATTTAACTTTTGGAGAGTTAACATGCTGGTCTACATCAGACAATTTTGTAATTTCATCGATATTTTCGGTAATGGGCCCACCTATGCCAGGTGCATTTTAAACGTCAAATATACCTAATATCATCAAATATACAAAATTATACATGATTGGCTGTTAGAGTATCGTTAAATACTATTCCCGATTTCCAATTGTCTGACTTGTATTTTCGCCTTTACCAAAGAAAAACTGGTAATATATGCATTTTCTATTTGTTGACACGTGATCTTTCTAACGGTCATAAATCTGAAATTGTGTGATCTATGCTTAACTACAGTCATCGGCCAAAAAAATAAGGAATTTTTTTTCCTTAAACTATTATTTACTCAAAAATATATGACCATTATTTAATCCAACTATATCATAGTATCACTAAGTATTAATTAGAACCGTCATACTAACATTTAAATATTATATTACTAAAAACTTTTATTTTAAAAACTTTTGCAAATATCAATAATGCAAGACAAAATAATTTACAGATACATCTGAGTACACAGTTCTTATAAAGATAAAAGAATTGACAATTAAGAGTTTCTATACATTGAAAACATAAATTCTTTTAAATATACTTACCTATGAAAATATAAACCATATTTTATGAGTACATTTTTATCTATTTACAAAACATTTTATCTCAAATGTCATTAAAAATTAAATGCGTTTATTTAAAATAATTTATACTGTTTAAAATAGAACTTGGTTTTAATTAATTATTTATAATATTCATTGCTGAAATTGCTTACATTAATTCCATAAAATGTTGAACCATTTTTAAGGATTAATATTTTATGAAATAATGAAAGCATATACAAAGTTATCCCACTTATGCATAGAGTAATTCATATATTTCCATTCATAGTGAACGCTCCCATAGAATATTTCTTATTTCCATTTGAACATCATTTCTTTTGTAAATATTGTCAGCTTATTTTATTAATTTTGTTTTTCTTATTCTTTTTGTATATATAGTTAGAGAGCATGATTAATTTATCTTTTTTTTTGTTTCCAGTAAACATTCCAAAGTATTGTTGATTTTACTTTTGATGTATTCATTCGATTTTATTTCGATCGCACGTTCTATTAAATAATCAAAAAACGTGTGCTTCGAAAATTATTTGAATTCAACAATAATTAATTTGAATATATTTATAATAATCTTTGCCAAGGATGGGAAGACAATATCTTAAACTTCTATAATATATACTTCTGAAAAAATAGTTGTTGGAATAAAATATCTTAAAAATTAAAGTTTGTTGGAAAATAAAAACTTATTTTCTGAAGAAAATGCTTTTAAGTTGAATTATTTTAACTCATTGTATTATTTTAAAAATGTGTCGTATTTATATCGTATTGTGCTTGTATTCACAATTAAAGTGCAAATATACATTGTAGCAAAGCGTAGAGGCAAGGTGAATGATTACAGTTTTAATTTAAATTAATTCAATTTATATAATGAGAAGAAATTTTAATATATACATAATCTTAATATAATTTTCAAAACAAACATAACTTTATAATCGGCGGACACCGCCACAAACACACCTCCAGCGTGCAGTCTCTCTGAGAACTACTCTTAATAATCAAAAGTAAACAAAAACATAATCGGGAGGGGAAGAGGAGGTTGGGAGATTTTGACGCGCATGCGCTAATTTGATCTTTGCCTTGACTCGTTACAGCATATAATTATTTTTACTAAAGAAGATTAGTTAGACAAGCAATTATTATCTTGATAGATAGGGTCTCAGATGTTGTAGAGCATAAAGTCAAAATGCGTCATCCATGAATAAACTTTTGCCCCGTCCTTCACATTTAACGTCAAATCTGCATATCTTCTTCCTAAAATAATCAAGCATTTACCATATGCTAATTTCTGATGATAGACGCTGCAATTTATTCTCAGCAGCATCTGTAGGAAAGTCAATTATATCAAATCCTACCTTTCAAAAATTGTATAATAATAATTACATTTTTATAAACATCCGACGAGATTCATAAAGACAATGGTGGGTTACCCATACTGTATAGCAATAGGACTTGCACAATATATTTCGTGACGTTTTTCTCTGAACAATAAATCAAGCCGTACAAATAAGGTGATAGTGTTTTAGTTTTCCTCTCAAAATCTTTATGAATCCACGATGGAATTTTAATTTTACCCTGATTCAGTTCTTACAGTATAATGAGAGCTCATGCTCAAGGTAATCATAGAGTTAGTTCATTCATAGCATACATGGAATCTGCAGTGATACATGATAATCATTGCTGAGTCGAATGATTAATGATATTTAGTTTTATTTTTTAAAAGCAATTTAAAATCCACTTATGTATTTATAAATCAAAATAAACATACTATGCAAAAATATTTTAGAACACAAAATATATTATATAGGATTGTATTTTACAGATGGTCTTATCTCTTTTATTAAATTATATTCTTGTAATACTATTTAAATATTTCTAGATAGTGAGTATACCAGTTTTAACAATTGATTTCAGATAAATTCGAATCTATGATAACTGTTATCTCAAATATTTTGAGAAAACAGCTGGGTCTAATGTTTAATCAATAATGGGCATTGAATTCTAGTAAAGTAATTAAAACTGATGCATTAACCTTTGTAATTGAGGTTAATAATAATTATGCTTTCGAAATTTTTTGAACCAATTTAAAATTATAAGGCTATGCAACAAATGCTGTGAGAAATAATTCATATTTTCAAAAGATATGTCAATAAAAAATAGCCTAAGAAAAGAAACATTAAAATGTAAAATATTTCTTCTTTTGATCAATAACGTCCTAAGAATTGAAAATTTTGTCAAATCTCCACTAAAAATTCATTTCTAAATATAAAAATCTCAAATCTCAAAAAAACTACAAATTTAAAAATTTTTCGATAATTTTCTACTATAACTCGAAACACTGTTTAAGACCATGTGATATCCATATATATATATATATATATATATATATATATATATATATACAAATTTAATTACAATAAAATGTCAATCATTTAATATTAGAAGAATATCAGAGCCTGAAAATTTAATATCATTTCTTTCTTTTCACCTACAAATTTCTATACTTAAATAATATACTTCGCTAACTACTTTAATAAACCTATTAGTAAGCTATAAAAGTAAGGGTAATATAATTACTAGAAATATTATCATTTTATAAAGTGATAATAATTAAGATGTATTATATTATAGTACATTTTATTTGCTCAAAATCCATATCTTCTAACTCATAGAAGCTTTTTAATCCAAAATCTAATTTAAATGTCTTAACATGCCTTATAAAACATTAAATTGTAATTAATAGAAAAAGTCAAACTTTAACGCACGTTTTGTTTGACAGTTTAATGTAATTGTTTTTTAAATTAAAGTTTCTTATGTAATTTTATTTAAGTTTCATTTTATTTTTATTCTTCATCATAAAGTTTAACTTATCTTGATGGAAACATAATTTCCTAAAATATCTTTGAAATACTTATTAATAAATAAAATTTAAAATTCATTTAGATATTGGAAGAAGTAATTTTTTTAATTAATTCTTAAGCATTTTGAGAAACTAAATTTATACTCAAGCACTGATTTTAAAATTAAACCCCATTAATTAAAGTAATATTTAAGGTCAAATTTTGTCGATATATTTTGAAAGACTTGTGAGTTTTACACTAAGCATTCAATTAAATACGTATACTTTATTTTTCACTTTTTCGACTACATAGGTTTTATATATTTATGGGAAAGCTCACAGCAAACATTCATATATATTTTATTCACAAAGGTTTTTTGTAAATTGAATGCATTTGCAAATTGCTTTGGGATTTTTATATTATAACAATAAAAAAAATAAATGTTTTTTTTTAACTTATTGATTCTTTGTGAAAACAAAACAGCGTAAAAGTTTAATAAACGTTAACATTTAAAAAAATGTTACAGATTATTTATTAAAATTAATGATGAAACTACTTTCCAAGTTCAAAATTAGATAAATAATAAATTATCTTTGGGATCAACTATTTTCATTTTTTAATGGATTGTAAGTAGCTTTTTCCCTTTTAGGTTTAAAGTTTGGAAGTGCTCCAACTAAGAATTGTATACTTTGATGTGGAGTTTCTTTTTAAGTTATTAAAATTCTATTCTAATAAAAAAGAAGTCAGTAAAGAAAAAGGATTTCAAGAATACTTAACATTCGTTATTTACTTTTCACAAAAGAATTCCTAATAACCCCTTCACTTTTCATTTTTTAAAAGGATTTTTTTAAAAATAATCCTGCTATTTTTTGTTTTGCTATTAAGTACAAAGAACTGAAACAATATATTATGCAAGCGTTACTTTTAATTATTTTTACAGATGAATAATTATAAAAGCATGAAGTTTTATCATTAACATTAGCCTTATATCGGTTTCTCACATTTGTAATAACATCAATTCATAATCAAAATATTTGCCAAAGAAAAGCCAATATATTACTGATTCAATAATATTTGAAATTCAAGATTTCATTTTAGGTTTCAGACCAACTAATAAAGCGATGAAAGAACCAGTACTGATGATTTTTGATTCAATCGAGAAATCTCGGGATGATAATGCAATGCAGTATATATAAACCCGAGACATCTCGGGTTCATATATACTTATCCCGAGATATCTCGGGATAATTAGGAAAGCAGTTAGTGATGAATAGGCAGATGATCAGCATCTTATTCTTCTGAGAGATGAATAGAATGATTATTCAATTAGTATGTTATCATGTACCTAACAAAATTGCCCAATAATAAACTATTTTTCATTAATGTAATACGTGTGTTCAGACTTACTCGGAAATACTTTTCAACTTACTATTTTTAAATATTAATTAAGGAATACAATTTTACAATTTCCAAAATTCTGACATTTATAAATGATGTATTTTTCTATTTTCCTTTACAGTATTTTCTATGTTATTGTTTTGATCATTGAAATAATATTAGATTTTATTAAAAAATTTAACTAAATATGAAAATAAAAAAGAAAATAAAAAAGAAAAAAGTAAGGAAATGAAGTATGTGATGGGTTAATGTCGAAAATAAGGAAAACGTGATATATGATGTGCTATTCAATTTGACCATGTTTCTTAATTGTATTCTATAGCATAACTGTATAGCGAATGAAAAAAATAATTATAAGATGCTTAACAAAAAATTATAATTTTCATATTAATGTACATACAACTTTGTTTTAGAACAATTTTAACTTATTTCGACATAACCGAATATTGCACTTCAATATCACGCAGTCTATACAATATAAGACTTTTGTAAGTATATTAATATCTGTTGCTTAAATCACCGTCTGACAGGAATTTTCAACAATAGTGGGTCTGTATATTAAATGTTACAAAGGAGGAAACCTAGAAAAATCTTTAGTTATGCATATACAGAAAGTAGAAAAGCAACGTATATCACCCATTTTTCAGCAATAGCTAGAATCAAATCCGAGACACTATGCTCTGAAGAACACTGTTTCAGCACTCGATACAGGATAAGTCCTAAACCTCTCACTTTTTTTAATTCATTATAATAATTATAGCTTACCATAACAGAATTATTTGTTTGAATTTTTCTAAGAATATAGAATGCGTAGAATTAAAATTTAACTGGAATTTTGAAATCAGCATTGTAGTTTTAACTTCGATCCTCTACTTCAGGAAGAACGGTCTCTATTAAATAAAATCTTTTGCATTATTTATTGTACAAAAATATGTACTGCATCTACATATTAATAATCAATATTTCTGAGAGAAATGAAACATTAAAACTTAAGTTGAAAAATTTAATGAACATTTTAAATGACTAGAATTTTTTTTTCCAATTTTAATTAAATCATTTTGAATGGTTAAATAATATTTATTAATGTTTTATCATAATAAATTAAGTATTTAAATATATTCTGTATAAATTTTTTTCTCTTATACTATGCACAAATATCTATGAAAAAGAAATACCTGTTAACATTTCAGTCTGATATTTGTGTTAAATTGAAATAACAGTGATTAAATGATATTTTTAACACAAATTTATTCTTCTGCTCAAGAAAAAAATCAATGTAGCTACATTAAAAATATAATACCTTAATGCATTAAAATTTTACTGGCAAAGAAATCCGTGGAAAATTACAAAAAATATAATTATTTAGTTCATTTATACATTTTTGTTTATATTGATTATCATTTAGTACTGATTTTAAAGGTTTCATTAAATTTAGGTATTTATGAAACTAAATTACCGAATCTGTTATATGAAAACTTATTATATTATTAAGTAATAACAAAATTTATTTAAAACTCTAAAAGTGATATGAGAGTTGATTCCACTGTTTATAAAATTATAATTAAATAAAAGAGAGTTTTTTTAAAAGAAAGAAAAATAGGAACAATTTTTAACAAATTTTGTGCATAACATTATTTTAAAGAAAAAATAAGTAAATCATTTCATTAATCAATATTGAAATCTAAACGGCAAACATTAAATGGTAATTATTACGAAGGAATGACATTTAGTTGGCATCACTCACAGCTATTTGGCGCGAAAAGAAATGATTATTATTCTACGTGGAATGAACTTCTCCCTTTTATATGATTACTTATTCAAAAGATCAAAGCTGTTGCCGGTCCTATAGCGGAAATAACGGTACTCTCAGATCGTGATGGGTTGAATGTGGCCATCGACTCTGGCTGGAATTGGACAATCAGATCGAAGTTTTGTAATTTGGCGCAATTTTCAACGCCACTGGTGGGAAAAATTGGTCGCCGCGGTAATCAATCTTTAGAAGCAGATAGCAAGAGCATAAAATGTAGTGGCACCATGGGAAAAGATATATCATAGATTCAACTTCCAGAAAAGATATTCTGTGTTATATGTCTGAATTACGACATGAAGTACTGATGAAAATTATCACTGGAAAAATAATTGGGTGCATTTAAAGCGTAATAAATAGCACATTTAGTTTTCCAATTATTTTTTGGGAAAATGAAGCAATTTGTAATTTTGTTTAATGGAACATTTTTACTTTATGGAAAGAAAAGTAAATCGAATATTATTGATAATAAAAACAGAATAGGAATACTGTTATGATGAAATGTATATTTTTGTATAATTATTAAAATGAATACTTATGAGAATTTTATCCATTTTCTTAATACTTTAATTTTTCAATAAAATATTTCAAATATATACCATCATTGTGGAATAATATCGTCATAAATGAATTTTGGAAGAACATTTGAAACAAATACTTTTCCATGTCCAGTTATTCAAAATATTTAGAGGATATTATCAAGAATAAATGTCATATGTAATTGATAACTTAAAATATGTGTTATAACCATTTTTACATGATAAGTAGTTTTTACAAGATTAACAAGTTATAAACATTCATTTTAATAATATTAAAATAAATTAGTTACTAATGGATTAAAATTTTTCCATGATATGTAAATTTTTGAGGCAGCAGTTATTAAATGAGCAAATTTATTTGTTACTGAAAAATTCTTTAAGTAAAAATATTAAACTATATTCAATTTTATAAGCAAATAAATCATTTTAGTTAAAATTGTTATACTTTTAGATTTGAAGAATATATACATGAATGAATAGATATTTAGTAATGATAAGAAAATAGTTAAATACAATATTCACGTCACAAAAATTTAATTAAATGTATTACATTTAAAATTCAAAATTTTCTGTCATAAAAATTCAATTTTAATTTTCTCTCATAAAAATAATTAAACTACCCTAAATCTTTAAAAATTTGCTTTATTATAAATTGCTTAGAGTATTTATATTTTGGTAGCGTTAAATAAATGTTTTTTATATTTCTTATTTTGAAACATTTAAAGATAAATGTCTATGTTTCTTTTATAAATGAAATTAGACCATTCTATGTCAAAAAATGAATATTTATAATGCATCACTTCTTCTTAATGAGATTTTATGGTTTAAAACCATGTACGAAAGCTATAATTGGAAGCTATATATAAGAAAAGAGAAAGTTCAAACTATGATCTTTTTTCTGTAACCAACTTTTTAAATATTTTCAGATAATTTTGAAAATACATTTATAATACTCAATTTCTTTGTAATGAGATTTTATGTGTGCAAACCATGTATATTGTACGAAAGCTATGGTTGGAATTAACTATTTTAATTATCGAAATAAAAAAAACTAAAATATTAGCACAATTAAATCCTTGTAAGCAATTTTCTACATACAAGGAAAAACTTGTAATTGCTAAAAACCTTTTGAAAAGAAAACGGAAGGAAACGACTAGTTTAGCAGATATATTATGTATGATTTTTTAAAAACATAAATATTATAATTAAAATTAAAAAAAAATTATTAATTTTTGTCATAAATAATTGTATTCATTTCGATAGAAAATATACTGTTTTAGAAAGTAAGATGTTGCAAATTCATTTTACATATTATTTCTTTTATGCATGTCAACATGCATTACGGCTCCTAATATATCAAATACATATAATTATATATTAATTGCATTCCGAAAAACCTAATTAAAGGCTCAAAGTATAAAAGCCTATCACAATGACCTAGGATACTATAGTTGTTTTGAATTTTCACACTCGCCTAGAAAAATGGATACAATTAGAGATTTATTACAAGAGAGAATGTAAGCTCAATAATCCAGGACACCTTCAACAGACGACTGCCTACGGCTGATGTGTATATCAAGTAAAAATAAAACACGTTCATTAAAGTTTTTATGAAAAAATTTCTTTCAAATGCTCATTAACCTTTTATTAAATTATTTAGGCACATGTATATTTCAAGGAGCGAATATTCAATACCATTTATCATATTGCTTAGTCAAATGTTTGTTTCAACTGAAAATCAGTCAGATGTTAATTTTAATCGAGAAATTTTCTTCCAAGTGAAAATGCTCATCAAAGTTTTATTAAACTGTTTAGGCACATGTTTATTTTAAGGAACAATTATTCAATATCATTTCTCAAATTGCTTAGACATATGTTCATTTAAACTGAAAAATTTTCTTTCAATCGTAAATGGTCATTAATATTTTATTAAATTAATTTAGGCACATGTTTGTTTCAAGACAGAATTTTTTTTTTATTATTTACCGTCTTGCTTAGGCAGATCTTTGATTCTAATGATATTATTTAGGTTGTTTATTAAGTTGATTTAAATGAGAACATACAATCACCTTTTAATAAATTATTAAATATATTCCTAATTAATATTATGGCATATCATAGAATAATTATGGCATATGAGATTAGGTTATATTGCTATTCGATACAATTCGAACAACATTTCTCTTTACAGTAAAACTCAATATCTGGGGAAATACCCTGAAATATTTTAATGATGCTTTAATTTTGGATATGGAGATTTTTATTTAGATTAAAAAACCTTGAAATTCAAATTTTTAGAGTTTTTAGAATTTGAAGGTTTCAGTGATTTTTGAAGTCAAAAATATAAAATAAAACCATTAAAGCAAAGTAAAAACTATTTTTGGCTCAAATTCAGAAACAAACTTCAAAATTTTGACATAAACGTGATCCTAATTTCTATCATACTTCATAAAAATCTTTTCGAATATCCTTAAACATTCCACGAGGCAAGATTCATAACTTAATTTTTGCTTTAAGTTAACATTAACTTTTAATCACGTCGGTACTTAATCATTTTTGTGTGTAATTTACGCTAAAAGGCAGTAATCATTTTTCAGTTAAACTAATCTGAAAAATGGAGAAATTTCCAAAAGAACTGCAAACAAGAAGTCCACTTTTGTTTTGAAAGTCATTACTCAAGCAAACAATAGTCTCTTCAAAAAAGAAAATGCATAGTAATTAATAAGAAGAGCGACAAGAAGCAAGCCAACATTTGGTCCTTTTCCTCCTGGAAAATTCAATTACTTTAACAGTGTAGTAACTTAAATTAGGTCAGTACAATATGAACCAAAGCAAAAAGTAAAAAAAAATTTTAATTAAAATATGAATTAAATATGAATTCACGAATAGTGGTTATATTTAATTTTTAATTTCAAAATCAAATTTTGCTTACTCAGATTTCAATATATATATATATATATATATATATATATATATATATTGAAATAAAATATTTCAAACCATAAAATTATAAGATTAGATAAGCATATATAGTCTTCACGCATTTGAGAAGAAACTCTCATATTTTCAAATTTTTAAATAAGTAATCAATAGATGCCGCGCATTTATTGATGCATCAAATATGTTTATTCTCACATTATTTATCATTTCAAAAATGAAAAATGAATATAAACATAAATTTTTTAGGGTTCATTTAAATAGATTCGTTTTGGGCCAATTTACAGACTTAGCGTATGTTTTTTGTGGCTTTATTTCTTTTTTTCCATGTTGATGCAAATAATTTTATAGTAAATTCATGAATAAAATGGATTTATAACTGATTAATTGTATTCCTGCATAAATTTTTTAATTTAAAATTTATCCACACACTATATTTTGAAAATATCTTTTATTATTTTTGAATTATCTTAATAAATTGTTTATTTTTCGAAAAGCCTTTCCTTGTCACAAATTTTTCAATACTTAGATAAGATTCTCTGTGGTATAACTATAAATTATAATAACAAATGCAATTATTCAATATTAAAAGTACTATTTATTTTTATTCTATATAATAATATTTACCGATTAATTTTTAATCTTGAATTTATGAGTTTGTAGTTTTATTATTGATACTATAATTTAATTTTATTAAAATATTTAAATGCTATTTTAAAATGCAGTTTTAGTGTAAAAATTAAAAATACAATACTGCAAAAAATTAAAAATGCAAATCAAATTATTAAATAACCATGCCTATTATCTTTTAAGTTATGATTTTTAAGAACTTTTCAATATATATGGAGAGAATTTTTTATCTATTTATTTAAGCAAGTAACATAAATTTAAAATTTCATATAATTGTTCTCATTTGAAAAAAAATAATAATTGTGAAATTGTATTTATTTTTGTATCAGAATAACTAAAATGATTAGAAGTCAAAAATTATAATTTTGATAGCGTGACGCAGAAAGTAATTTCCCCGTATAATCTATTTAAAAGTAAAGAAAATAAAATGATACAAAATCGAATTTCTTGTATTTAGCCAACTGTTGACAGACGTTTCCATGGCAACCAGACATGCAACCTGTAGCGCTGCTTGGTATAATTCAGGCATAAAAAATAACTATTTCAATTTGTTGCTTAATCAAGTAAAACAAAAATGAGAACTTGAAACTTTTAGACCCGTAGTGCATGTAGTAGATTTAATATAGCGATAAACTCGTATATATATATTTTCCTAATCTTATTATACGATTAAAATCATGCAATTAAAAAATTTTGAGATAAATAATGGTTTAATATATTTATAGACGCTTAGATATTTTTTATAGTATTGATTATTTTTATGTTCAATTAAATTCGATTTCTGTTAATGATACTGTTATAGTGCAGGCTCACAAAGGTCTTTCCAAATTAAAATACTTTCACCACGCACTTTGGAAAAAAAAAAAAAAAAAAGTTATTTCTGAAAACCTTGTAACATATAACAATCAATTCACAAATAAATATTTAAAAAAAATTCTTAATCTATTACATTACAAAATCTTAAAATTGAAATAGAAAAGTTTTTATATAACTAAATAAGCAGCAAAGGAAATCTTAAATTTGATAATTAATAATAATTTAGTTAATATTATTAGGCATTAACAATATATTATATGCATTAACAAAAACAAAAGAATGTTTTATTGTAAAAATTAAGACAATTTTTATCAACGTATGTTTAACCACCACTAACTTGAAATATTTAATATACAAAACAATTGCATCTCAAACTAAATTAAGTAATTGAAATTAAAATAATGAATAAACTATAAAGTGGTTTTAAAATTTTTCTTCTATTTCTGAAATTAAATTAAATTTAATAATTTTTTCATAAGTTTATGAGCCACCAAAAATCGTAACTGTAATATTTTTGAGTATTGTTCTTATTTATTATGATTATATTTGAAGGTAATATATTATGTATATGTTACCTGGGTGATATTTATTATTTTTTTGTTTGCAGGAGTAATATTTTTGCCTATCGCAGAGAACGTGTTTTTTATTTTCCTAATGCACCACTGATCAAAACTTCATTGGAAATCGGATGAAAATAGTACAATACCAATTTTAGTATTTAATAATTTCACAATTGAAAAGAATTTTTTACACTTCATTATTTATTTTTGAATATTCTATCGTTAGACGTAATTTTATGTTAAGTAACTTTGTTTTAATTTCAACATTTCAATAAAGTACTGTAAAAAAATAAATATCGATACTTTTTCTAATCGTAATGTTTCTTCACAAATTAGATATACTTTTTTCCTAGAAGATGCACGGCTTACTCGTCAGCAGATGCACACATTTATATTTGCCTGAAACTTGATAATTTATAAGTTGTTTAAATTATGTAATTGTTTTTATAAAGCTACTTTACGAACATATAAAGCTTTTTATAAAGCTATTTTACGAACAAATAAAGTTTTTTTACAAAACTAAATTTACAAATTGAAATATGTTATTGAAAACATGATAAAGATATTTTAGGTAATGAAATGCCGCCCAACCTGTCTAGTGGTTAGCGTACCTGACTACAGATGGGTGGGACCTGGGTTCGAATCCTGGCTCAGGCATGGATGTACTTTCTCTCTCTCTCCTTCTTGTCTTTGTCCTTTCTTTGTATGTGAATTGTTGCCTACCCTATAAACGGATACCTATGGCATGTGTGTACAGAGGAAGTCGGTCTCCACACCAAATATGGTTCAGTTGGAAAAGTTGAGCAGCGCACCCCATATTGCAAGCCTGGCTGCCATACGACAACAACAACAGGTAATGAAATAAAGGGACACTGGAAGATTTAAAATACGGGTTGAATATTGAAGTATACGAAATAATACGGATATTTATAAACAGCAGTTTAGAGATAAATGTGAAAGTTAAATAAAGTTTCAGACATTACTAATCACGTCTACCAAACTTTAACTAATATTGTGCGTTTATAATCCAACAACGTCTACATTATATTTTATTTGTCAAATAAATTTAGTACAAATTTCTATCTATATTTAATTGAATTTTCATTTTTTTACAAATATATCATAGCTGCATAAATAATAAGATGAATATTAAAATTTATTTAATGTGCATCTTATTTCTTAATTATTAACAATAAATAGAGGCAAAGTTCTAATAATTTTGAGGGTTGACTATAACAAATATTTATTCTACATTTATTCCATGTTATTTTATATTGGAAAAGTTCTAAAATTCATTCTATATTATAAAAGTTTTAAAAAATTCTATCCTATTCCTAGAATAAAATTTTTGTGACAAAAATCCTTCAAACGGAATGAAAAAAAGGAAATCAAAATAGTAAACACACGAAAAGTTTTTACTCGAACAGCAGACTTTCAACAATTTGTATCATAAAGTAAACATGAGTTTATTCTTGTGAAGTTTTTTCGGGAAAGCTATTTCAGATGACACGAGAAAAATTTTAACTTAAAAAGAAAAAAAAAGACATTTGAAATTTTTTAACTTTTAAAAAATATTAAAGCTCTAGTATTGTTAAAGCGCATAAAACTCTAAATTACAGTTTTAATAATTAAAGTTCTTATTGAGAATGAAGTTAATTTTTAATGGTTTGTTGGTAAGTTTTGTGCAGGAAGATAATTTTGTGTTTTACTTTCATCCTTAATAAATAAATGATTCTTTATTGTAAAAGTTTTAAAAAGTGATCTTCAGTCTGATATTAAGTACAATGAAAAAAATATTAATGCAATATAAATTTTTGAATACATTTGTCCTGAAAATATAACATCCAAGTATATTTATGCATTAAGTTTTTTTTAAATGATCCACTAAAATTGTGTTTATATGAATAATATTAATTCAGTTAAATAAGTAAAATGATTTTCATAAAGTGTTTACTATTGAAAAATAGTAAATACTTTACGAAAATTCTTTTTGAAATATTTGTAACCTGCAGTTCAAATGAGATGCAACAAAAAAAAAATATTGAATTTCGTTACCATGTCATTTTATAGATATATTTTAGCTTATTACTAAATATAAAAAGAGACAAAATAATAAGAAAGATTACATAAAAATATTGAAATATGTAACTTTAAAAATGATCACATAATAATAAAGATCAATATATTTGATTTCGTATTCAAAAGTTTAAATTTTATCTCAAATTAATTTGTACTTTTATTTAAATGGTACACTGGATTTTTACTTCTTTTGACTTAAACATGCGGTGACATAACTACTGCTATAACTGAAAATATTATTAGAGATGCATAAGGTTAAGTCAATTTCGTTTTATGTAGACACAGTTATTGAAGCTGCATAGTTGTAATTTTGCTTTTTGGATATTCAATGCTCGAAACTTAAGCTCAATAAGCGATGCAAAAGGTAAAGTCTTGTGGTGTAATATCGATTCATCTTTCTGCGAATATTCAACGATAAAAAAGATTTATGCTGGAAAAGGAAATGATCTATAATTGATATCACGCGAAGGTGATATCAACGAAAGAAAAGGTGTCTTATAAATTGGAAATCACTGTAAATATTGATAGAAAAATCTATCTCTTCTTGCAAGCTTTTATGAGATTTACCAAAACCTATTTTCCTCAGTCATGAGAAAATCCTATAACTCAACTTAGTTTATGATTCATTCATATTTGCAAAGGAAACAGGTAAAATGAAGTATTTCCTCTGGATTCATATCTTCTTGGCGTTCCTTGGCGTTTTCTAAAAATAAATAGTTTCTGACGAAAAACAAAACAGTCATTCTAACTTACCGGAATATTTTCCAACCATTCACAAAATAATGCCTTTTTACGATCTATTTTATTTCTCCAGAGTCTCCTACAATAAGTTTTCGATTTATTAAATCTTTTATGCCCCAGACGTCTGGTGGAGGAAACCTCTTTTGTGGTTCTTGGCGAGATTCAACTCATGATTTCTAGAGGCGCAATTCTATTTTATGATTTATTTTGACGGAAACAATTGCTCTTAAGCACATTAGTTCTCTCGCCAATTTATCTCCATTCACAAATATGCTTTTTTTTATCTACTTAAGTTGGCATCTTGAAAGTAAAAAGTAAAAGAAGTCTTTCTGTAATTAAATTGTTTGGCTAAATTGCACTGGAAAAAGAATTTTACGCTAAGTTTAACTTAATAGTCATGCGAATTATATTGCTCACTTAAATTCCAGCTAGTTCTATTTTCGGGGATCTATGTACATTTATAATCTATTTCTATAATTTCTCTCAAAAGTTTTATTTTAAATATCATGTCACATTTAGAGGATTATATGGTTTTAGAAGGAAATTAAAATGGATTAATGTTAACACTAGACCAAAATTGTAATATTCATTTGTTTTTTAATTTTTTGCTATTGAAAGTTATAAATAAAAGATGCGTTAAATGATATGTTCATATCAATAGACAAATCATTAATATTTATAAGAAACTTGAACTAAATCTTATATAATTTTTTTATCCCAATTTTGATGTACTATTATTCATAATAGTATTTTGTTCTTTAAATAGTGACACTTCTCATTCACATGCATATAATTTTCCCAGACTTAGTTAATTAGACTGTGGTAATTATTTCTTGTTATTTTCTTTTTTTCAAATAGCAGATAGTTACATCGAATCTTTTTCTGTTCTAATTTTCAAGCAATTGTTTTTTCTAATTTTTTTCAAGAATAATTTTAGAAGTATTTACATTGGGATTTATATTAAAATTGTGTGTTTTCGTATTCACGTTTTAATTTATATCAACGATTTGTTGATTTAAATAACATCTTTTTTTCCATAAATTTTTTATAGTTAGTATCTTGGAATTTATCTTACAGTTTCGTTATCGAGAATTTGAAGTTTTTTATCAAGTTTTGTCGCCAAGAAGTTCGCCAGGTTTTATGTTAAGTAGCAATTAATTTTTTTCTTTTATTTTTCTATAAACAACATTTTAGAGTTAGTTAATTTAACCTGTGTATTTCTTTTTTTCATAATCACTTTTTCTTATTCAACCAGTACTTGTTCTAATATTTCGGAAATAATTTTACGTTCCTCGATGAATATTTACATAATTAGCTTTTTCTTATTTTCTGCAGGTGTTGTTTTAAAATCAGTTTAACTATATTTTCTTTCTTTTCATTTTTGCCATTTCAACTTAAATTCTGACATTATTTGCTATATTACCAATTTTCGCGAGCTAAATACTTGGCTCAGTTTCCTTAGGAGTCATAACAGATTTAGTTGACTTGAGATGTATTCGATCTTTTCATAATCATCTTTAACATGTTTTTATTCTAATTTTGAAGCAAATCATTTGCTTATAAGTTTTTGATGAACAAATATTTGCATTTACATCTTAGTATTTTGAGTTTTCTTTAAGGGTCATTTTACATTTAGTTGATTTGAAATGTTTTCTTTTTTTTGGCGTAATCTCTTTTGATATCTTCTTATTTGGTTGATTCTCACACAAATAATTCTCCATTTTTCAGGAAAGTGAACTAAAATTTTACTGTTTAGAGATATTTTATAAACAATAATAAAAAAAATCTGAAAAAACATTTAAATCTTCCTTGCTGATTTAAACTAACTATAAAATTGATGTTATGATTTATTTATTACTTGCATAAACAATCGAATATCAATATTTAATGTGCTTTACATACTACATAACATAAATTTATCTTTACTAATGCTTATTAATCATTAATTATTAAATACTTATTAATCGTTAATGATATTAAATGATAAAGTATTATTTTAATAGCTATAATTTAATAGCGTTAATGATAAAGTATTTATTTTTAATAGCGGAATCAAGAGGGACAAATCTCCAATAATATATAAAATAACCTATCCCACTAAGATATTGGTCAACATTTTCTTTCCAACTGCTCATTGAAGAGCAAATCCCACTGACAAATTTATTCTTTTTTGATGGGTGGACAAAATTGAATATTCAAAATTATTGGTGAAAACGATTATTTTTTTTTAATTCACTGACCAATTATAAGTAAAATAAAGTGACGTACATATGATCTGAATTATGAAAAAAGAAACAACCACTTTATGGTTAATAAATAATTCATTTTAAATTTGTTTTAATAAATAATATTTTTTCAGTTTTCAATTGGCAACAGACATGCCAACAGTAAACTTATTTCGGAAACTTATTAATACAAATATGTATTTATTACGTATTTCTAATCACTATTTTTAAGTTTCAAGATCAATAATTTTGCTTGAAATAAAGTTTTATTTTTTGATAAAACAAAAAGGACAAATTTGTTTAGCGTAATAACTCTTCTCACTAAAAATTCCTTTTAATTCTGAAAAATATTTACAGATTTAAAAGGCTAAACTGTCAAATATATCAATGAACCATTTCTTTCAAATAAAGATTTTTTCAGGTAGGAAAACAATTTTTGAGATTTTGTTGTTTTTATTCTTTATTCTGCTGAATGTTTCCTTAGCAAGGCTTTCACATCTTTCAAGAAGAGATAATTTAGAAAGGTTTAGAAAAAATAATTCCAAATAAAGAACTAAACTTTCTTTGTTCGTAGCTTATCTAGACAAAGAGTTAGATTCCGAAGAATTATGAACGGATTCCGTTGAAATATTTCTTTTTCAATAAAGAAACAGCCTTTTTACACGTTTAAAAAATACACTACTGGCTATTAAAATTGCTACACCAGGAAGAAGTGCAGATAACAAAATGAAATTTATTGGACAAATATATTATACTAGAAATAACAAGAGATTAAATTTTCAAAATATTTGGCTGGATAGATCCTGAGAAATCAGTACCCAGAACAACCACCTCTGGCAGTAATAACAGCAGTTATACGCATTGGCATTGAGTCAAACGGAGATTGGATTGCATGTGCAGGTACAGATGCCCATGCAGCTACAACACGATGCCACAGTTCATCAACCGTAGTGGCTGGCGTTTGGTGACGAGCCAGTTGCTCGGTAACCATTGACCAGACGTTTTTTATTGGTGAAAGATCTGGAGAACGTGCTGGCCAGGGCAACTGCCGAACATGTTCCGTATCAAGGAAGGTCCGTACAATACCAGCATCATGCGGTTGTGCATTATTCTATTGAAAAGTAGGGTTTCGCAGGGCTCGAATAAAGGGTAGAGGCACGGGTCGTAACACACCAGAAATGTCACGTGCACTGTTCAAAGCACCGTCAATGCGAACACGAAGTGACCGAGATGTGTATCCAATGGCACCCCATACAATTACGCCAGGTGATGGGCCAGTATGACGATGACAAATGCACGCTGCCAGTGTACGTTCCCTACGATGCTGCCAAACACGGATGCAACCATCATGATGCTGTACACAGAGCCTGGATTCATCTGAAAAGATGACGTCTCGCCATTCGTGCGCCCAGGTTCGTCGTTGATCACACCATTGAATGCGTTCTTGTCTATGACGCAGCGTCAAGGGAAGCCGCAGCCATGGTCTCGGAGCTGAGAGTCCATGCTGCTGCAAATGTTGTCGAACTGTTCGTGCAGACACTTGTTGTCTTCCAAATAACCCCGTTTCTTGATACACGGCTCGTGACGTGGTTGCATGATCCATTACGGCCAGGCGGATAATATGCCTGTCTTCTCGGCTGCTAGTGATAGGTGGCCGTTGAGATCCCGCATGGCGTTCCGTATTACCGTCCTGAACCCACGGATTCCATATTCGGCTAACTGTCATTGGATCTTGACTGACGCGAGCAGCAATACTGCAATAAGATAAACCACAATCCCGGTACGTTACAATTCAACCTTTAGCAAAGTCAGAAACGTGCTCTTACGCATTTCTCTTTCTTACACGAGGCATCAAAACAACTTTTCACCAGGCAACAACGTTTAAATGCAATTTGTGTATGAGGGACCGGCTGAACAATTTCCTCATTTAAACACAATTTAGGTGTCGCTACTGGCGCCTGCCTTGTCTGAATGCGCTGAAAAGCTAATCATTTGCATATCACAGTTGTTTCTTTCGTTCGTATAAATTTCATGTCTGTATCATGTTGCGTTCTTGGTGTAACAATTTTAATGGCCAGTAGTGTATATATATTAAAAATTTTAGTAATT
>JAPDSC010074587.1:9454-25231 GCA_026290005.1 Latrodectus geometricus | reverse complement strand
CCGCCACGTGCGTTTTACAGGACTACCGGTGGAGATTTTACATTCTGCGGACAAGTGAGCCATTATTTTAAAATCCGCCCACGGTTTCCCGTTGCCATGACATGACGGGATATGTCACCCCACGTCAATCAGCACACCCTATTACTTTACAAGTCTTGGATATCGTTCATTTTAAGCTAAAATAAATACAGATTCGTTACATACATTTTATTCCTAAGTTTAAGCATTTATTTTCATACACAGCAGGTCATCGATAATTTATTTTACAGACCATGCGCAATACCTAAATTTCAAAAATAAAATTTTTATTTTATAGAAAGTGCTTCAATTAAAATTAAAAAACTTTTGGCTGGTTTTAATAGAAAAGTAACTCTACAAATTTGTAAATAGTAAAGAACGTCCCTTGTAATAAGAATGTTTATGTTAGTTATCGAGAGTTAAAATTGTTAAAATACATATTATCGATCTATCATTTCTTTTTTTTATACTCTTTATTCCCCTTGTAGATTACACATGAAGTCGATTTTTCTGTGATAGCCGGAGCCACTTATTTTCGCAGATAACTGGCAGTTTATTATATACGATCAAATTAAAAATAATTTATAAAATTATTTTGTTGTACATTACATATATTTAAGACATGATTCAATTCATGAATATATATATATATTTATATTCCCACATTATTTGGATATTGAAATCAATATTCAATATCAGGCCTAAAGGCTCAAGCGCCAGAAATTTTTTACATTTCTGTATTTTGATCAATCCAATTGCATGTCTTATATAACACACATTTGATTCAAAATAACAGGACAGAAAACCTCCTACCACGGTGAGGTTACATTAAAAAAATGAACATTTTAAACTCTTCGTTAAATAAAATATTTAATCTAACAAGCTATCTTTGCCTCGAATTGTTTATCAGTCAACTGCAGATTGCTTCTGTATTAAGTTGTAAATTACTGGATTTAAAATTGATTAAGTTGTAAATTTCAATTGTACCTAATTTCATTTTTATTATATGAGCTAAAAATTTGAAATTCGCTGGGGTCAATATCATAGCCATTTAATGTTGCTTCCCATGTTGTTTTCATGAGAATATGTTAAGGACACTAAAATGATTATGTTTCGGTAGAGATCACAGCAGCAACTGTAACAATTACTAATCAAATGCTAAATAGAGTAAACCAGGTTCCGATTAAACGGCCTCCCAGCCAATCATGGGACTCGTATAAAAGTAATGCGATTGAATAAACAAAACTACATAACTTGATTGCCACCATTATTGCAGGAATTATCTTTATATACAAAATAGCAGTTGTATTCCACAGAATGACATTTAGGTTAATCGGTTAGATTTTGTGGTATTAAAGGTATTTAGTTCATTATATTTATTGTTTTGCATAAAAAATAATAAGAATGCGTAAATTGTAATTCAGGACACACAAAAAAAAAATTTTACAAAACAAAATTTTTCTATATTAAATAAAATAAAAGAAGTTATAATTAAACCTAAGAAAAATTAAAGTTTTGAGCTCTACTTTATTTTATTTCTTATAAAAAGTAAAACAGATGATTCTGTTTTATTTTTATAATAAATTGAATGAATGGATTTAATTCTTAACCAATTAAAAATTCGATAAAACAGCGAATTTATAGATATATATATATATATATATATATATATATATATATATATATATATAATG
This sequence comes from Latrodectus geometricus, assembly GCA_026290005.1. Taxonomy (NCBI): domain Eukaryota; kingdom Metazoa; phylum Arthropoda; class Arachnida; order Araneae; family Theridiidae; genus Latrodectus; species Latrodectus geometricus. Next base: position 23,519 of record JAPDSC010074587.1, on the reverse strand, counting down.
TAAAATGGCTTCCATTATTTAAAAAAATATTTTGTTATATGTACTTCTATCTTTTAAATTATATAAATTCAATACTTGTCTGTATGTATATAAGTACCCACCAAAATAACTTGAATATGTAAAATTGGATTCCTGCAACTTTTCGTAGACAAAAATTCGTTTGTTCATTATGATGGTTATTTTGTCTTCCAAGGATAATTTTTTATTCATGAGAGCTCATTTGAACTCAAACCATTACAAACTTTTACACCCGAAATGGAAGTCGAACCCTTGAACTCTGTTAGACACAAAGAACAAATATTCTAAATCATCAACTATTGGATGCAGGATCTTAACACCACAATCGTGACTATTCTCACCTAGATAGCAGTCCAGAACATTATAAAATTTATAATGAAATAAGACCAAAATTGACAATAAATAGTTAAAGATATAGTAAAATGACTCAGTTCGGCTTTAAAGAAACCTCTATTTAAGAAAAATAGTTAGAGCAGAGTACATTTCAAGGTAAAATCAGGTTTTCGGACAGATTTACATTTGAGATACGGTAAAATTTAGCCCATTATAATTTTAATACATTTTTACAATTGACTAAGGTTGCACAATGGTTTACTGGCAACGATATTATGGTGGGGACAAGGATCGAGTTGGCTACCTCTTTAAATTTTGACATCACAGCAGCAGAGGAGTTCGGTTTGTCATTTCATTCACACACAATTATCAAAGAATCTATGGATTAAAAGAGAATATCTTCGATAAATATTCAAACCTGAAGTAGGGATCGAACACATGAGCCAGATCTTGGTAAAAGTGGGAAGGTACACTTCCTAATTTCCCGTGAAGACCATGTTGGAAATGTAGCTTCCCCACTAGTTCATAAGACCTTATTTAGTTCATAAGGGTGGTGAAAGAGGTTTTTCGTTTGTAGCACATAGGTCACTTTTTGCACTTGTGGTTAGTTGGTTAGTTTGTCGCTCAACGATTATTTATTACGAATGAGATATAATCAGACGATGATCTACAGTTTAAAGTGAGTCACTATAAATACCCAAATTCGATGTAAGATTCAAACGCACGAACTGTTGAACAGAAGGTCAGAGCGCTAACCGTTCGGTAGCCAAGCCGGCATTCGCAAGTGAGGATTTATTCGACAAGTGCCAACGGTTAAAAAGCACTCAAATTGTATGATTATATGCAGACGATTTGGGAGTTGAATTTAAGAATGTTTAATCTAAGAAGAGAGTATTAACTATTCAATTACCTTTCAAGACATTCACAATTAACAAAGAGAGAAAACTGAGTTAACAGCTGAATGGTTATGATCTTCAATCGAGAACTCAGTTTAGGCTGCAGGCACGTGGATATTTGTAATGTGATTCGGAATCCACGATTAACATAGTATGTCCTTATCGAATGAGCACTAGTGTGCAAAAAATGATTGAAAAATGACAATATAGTGTGTAAGAAAGATGGAAAAAGAAACATTAAATTCAACAATTGAATGATAAATATACAATCAATCATTTATAAAAAATCTAATAGGGTGAATTTAATATTAGCTTCTTTATCTAGTTATGAATAAATGTTTTATGCCAATCTTCGGTAAAAATAAATAAATAAATAAATAAATAAAAAATGGTAAAAGCGTTTTATATTTGAAATAATGCCCTAATAAAAGAACTAACATTCATTCTACAGTAAATATATTTTCTCTAGAACGGAATTCGAACTTTTTTAAAACAGAACAAGTCTTCATAAAAATTTGTTTCATATACATTCACGTAGTTTTTTTCAGACAATGGAGATAGTGGATGGTGTAAATTTGTCAAGTTAAGAGCTAGCAGATTCTTTTTCTATTGTATTATAATGCTTAGGACCAAACAAAAATTTAAGACACGGTGAAGTTGTTCGGAAAGTTAACGTAGTTGAATAGCAGAGACTGGCGCACAGCCAACTATGTAAATGGGCCGCTGAACTTTCAGAAGAAAAAGTATCTAGATGAAATCGAGTGGCCAAAGATGTTGGGTGCATGTCAGAATAAGAGCACACATCACGCCACGTAGGTGTGACAAGCGTAGGCGTCGCAGGTGTGTTCAGGAGGTGGAGTGAGCTGCAAGCTCTAAAATGCGCCATTTAGCAGATTCAGTCCTTCTCAGGGGCTTCCTACACAAATCACTCCACTAAGCACAGCGCACTGTTAAGGCTTCCTTTCACTAAATAAGCTTAATTCGGATACTGAACATGTAACATATTACTCTTGGAATCATTTGTATCGAATCGTTTAAATGCATCGATATAATGACTCCCTTACTTTTTCTGTATTTTAAGCAATCTTGGAAAATAAAATAGAAGAAATCTACTTAAGAAATTACGTTATTTATTGAACTTCCAAATCTATAGAATTTAAAAAAAATTACAAAGATTATACACACACGTATAAACAAAAGACAAAACTCGTTGTGCTAATGGAGAAACCTATAAAATACTTCGTAAAATCAAAAGTTCATACATATTAAAAAATTTACTTTTTAAACCATACTGCTTTCTTTATATATTTCTATTAGAAATATTATTTAGCATGTACTATAAAAGAAAAAAATTCAAAATAAATTAATACTTCTTTCCTTTTATTGATGAAAAATATGGCAAAATATACATAATTACTCATTTGTTTTCGGTTTCAAAATCACATTTTAAAAAAAACTGTTGTAGCTATTGATTATAACATGAAACAAGGTATTGACTATGATTATGTTTTTTTTCAATGTAGCAAAGCATTTTACTGTTCCCCCCCTCCCTCGAAAAAAAATCTTTCTGAACAAGCAGCAATTGCTAACTAAATAAAGTTCTATTCAATTCTCATTCATTTTGTTTTCAAGCACTTAATCATATGTTACTTTTTACGAATAAAATAGATCTGAATCCAGATTCAAAAGTCCTGACGAGAAATATCGGGCAGCACACACACATACACTGTTTCTTAAACGAAGTTCTTGAATGAACTCTTCTTTACTCAGGTAAATGTGAGTGTGTGTTCTTGGTTTCTTTAAGTTATAATGCTAAATAAAAATTGAAAATCAAAATGACCTAGACATTGTTTTCTCTGCAACATCAATTTGGTAAGATGATTGTAAGTCATGATCAATCTTTGCAAAAGTACTTTACGATATTTGCACTTGAAGTTACTGATCATAGTTCTATTAGGTGGATGCAAAACGGGAGTTTAATTAGGCCGGAGAAATTCCCAGCAACTCAATTTTAAAATCCGGAATTTCAATAATAGCAGTACATAAATCCACAATTAGAATTTAGATTAATTAGAAATTACGAGGGTTATGATTATCTAATGAAAATATAGATCTAAGTACTTAAAACATAAAAAAAAAAAAACTTGAGATAAAAATAAACGCAAACGAAAGAGGCATGAAAATAAATTCGCAAAAATGTTCCCCCCCCCAATTTTAGTTCGTAAATACGTTTGTTATTGCGTAAGGGACAAGTCATTAGTTGGTAAATTAGAGGGTCTAAAAAACGAGTTTGTTTAGTTGGTTTGCCGCTCAACGAACATTTTTTGTGCACTTTCAATTACGAAACATTCAAACTCAAGATGAGAATCGAACCCACGAACTGCTGAATGGAAGACAAAAGCGCTAATCATTAGGCAACTAGCTCATCCAGTAAAAACGTGTTTATTACATAAATGCCTACATTTTTCAATTTTCTTCTGTATGTAAGAACAAACATGGTAAATGCAATTAAACCGGATTATTATTGATAATATTCGATTTTGTTTTTGCCATGAATTAATTGTACAATTTTACCCAGATTAAAGAATTAGAAAAATTATAGTAGATCTCTCTTTCACAGTGTACCAGCAATCACAAGAGTGTTTGCAATGTGTGACAAGGAAGAAAACCTGGAAATTGCCAAGCACCATCATATATTATGTTAATGCTTGGGAATTTCCAGTATGCGGTTCTCCGCATGCACATCTGTTATGAATCATCACGGATGTGCATGCGGAGAACCTCAGCATCTACTTTCTTAGATTGGAAATCAGGCCTCAAACTTTCCTCTCAGAAGAGCCTTGCCTACCATTCTCTTGTTCTCAAACCACAGAAAGTTCTAAGATTTTGTGCTTGAATGTTTTTTATGGTTTTCTTCTTTGAGAGAATGCAATACGATTTCTACTATCTTTTTATTTGTATCAATATAAAAGTAGTAAAAACCGAAAACTATTACTGCAGTTTAGAAATTAGCTGCTATTGAAGTTAAATCCTTCTGATACTAAAACTAAGACAACTATTTCTTAAAATATATTAATATACCAGAAAAAGAAAATTGCTTTTCAATAGTCATTTGGTTTGTAATTTTAATGTGAGTGTGTGTGTGAGAGAGGGGGCTAATTTAATCTCAAAACCTATCGGTTAAAGTGGGTGTCACATCCATATCACAGTCCATTTTGTTTACATATAACACAGGCCATTTCAATACTAAGCTGTTTCAGAAATTAAGTCATCTGCAGAAGTAAATAAAAACTCAGACATCTTGTTCTCTAACAAATATTTTATTTTCATGTTTAATATTTTCCTTTGAAAAAACCAAGGACCTGAGTTCGAATCTCAAGCAAGAAATATATTGCTCAGTTCTTCCAATCGTGTCTTAAAATCATATAAAATATATCCGAGCATTTGCTGAGGATTTACATATAACTCTAAGAAAGTTAAGGATAATAGTTCATAAGTAAGATAATTATTTTAGAAAATTTTAGATAGTTACTTATTAATAATTATTTTAAAAATGGGTAAATTTCCTACACAAATCACTTAGGTTCAAAGCAAGGAGTATCTAGATTATAAATCTAATTAAAGCACATACCTATTTCTATGATTTCTTTAAATTTATATTTATTAATAAGTTTTCTTATCAAGGTTGATCAGTTTCCTAAAGCAAAAGACTATTTTCAACGGATGATATGAATATGGTGGATGACTGAGGGGAAAAATTACACAGTTTTTTTAATTTAAAGCATACATATTAAAGGAGTATTTCTTGTTTAAAGGTGCTTCATCTTTTCTCTGTAATTCACGGTTGCGACAGATTGAAGAATCGAGCTGTGCCGAATTTTTCATAATGTTTTTACTTCTCCAAGGAAAATATTATATTTCTATGAAAATGCAAATTTTAAAAGAAAGCTAAGAAATTCAATTCATACAAGCAATGTCTTTCGAAGTCTAAGAAATGAAAACCGTTTTGGTATTCAAAAATATTCTCTTCCTTCGCATTACTTTCTAAAATAATTTGCTTAGGAACTATCTAGTGAAATTAAACTCTTCAGATGTTTAAAAAATATCTATTTCAATGGCATTTTTATTATTCATTTTTTCTTAAGAACTAGATTCAACATTGAAATGAAAATTTCTAAATTAAATCAAACTCTTTACAAAAAAAGGTAACAACAATTAAAGTGATTATGCTTCAAACACAAAAATTTACAATTTAATAGAAAGCATTACTCCGAAACGTTTTACCCCACGGAATAGTTGAACGAAAATAAAAAAAAAAATTACATTCACTCCTACCAGTTATTTGTTTTAAAATTTAAATTTTGAGCGTTTCAAATTACTTAAAAATTCTCATTATTTTTGCAAAAAGAGAAGAAGATTTACGGAGGTTCTACAGTTACACTGCCAAGTGCATCCCACGCGTTTCCATAGATGAGCCGAAGATAAAGATCGAGAATCCTCATTAGCGAGCGAGTTTCCGCTGCCATGAACAGTCGAGGTGCGTCTTCCCAACAAGACGACGACCGGAAAAATTAATTAACTCATCACTTTTTCACAAAAAGGGAATTTTCGGCCCGATTGCAATGAAAGAAATATCATGAAGAGCCACTTTGAATGGAGATCCAAACAATGCCACAGAAAGGGAGAGTTGTCACCGTTTTCGAGAATGGAACATGTCGTCTTTATTTAAAGCATCTGGGGGCGTGGGTTGATCGAAATTGAAAGAGGCGAAAATTCAAAGACACAGCCTCTACACGCTCGCGCAAGACACTCTGGATTTCTATAACGCCCACGCCTGCTGATAGATCTGTAATCGATGGAACTAGACTAGTCCTGGGTGTGGTGCCTCCTTTGACACTTGAATTACTTCAAAACATCTTCAGGACAGTACTATCACTCTCTTAAATTAACAGATTAATAGATAGATATTTCGAAAACAAGCGGCAATACTATTTTTACACTAAAGCATCATTTTAACCCAATTACTGTTCTAATGATTGACAAATCCCAAATCACTTTATTTTAATTCATAAAACACTAACAATTTAAGGGAATAATAATATATATTATTACACCATATAACGACATTTGAAGAAATATTTAATCCTAGTTTGGTACGTTTGTCGTTCTTCTGTTACTTTTTGTACATGAAATGATGAACATAGGGTTGTGCTTTCCGAACTGCGATGTTTCTTTTTCAATTTGAGGAACTTTTGAACGAGAGTAACACTGTGTTTTTCCTTTCAGCTCGTATGCTGTCAAGGTGGGTGCTTGGTAATTTTCCTGGTTTTCTTTAAGACAACACGTGACTACGCCACACTATATTTGAAAAGCATTACTAAGTGGATATAAAAATACCCAAAATTATCATTTGATGTAGTGTTATGCGGTTGGTTGGGTTTTATGGCGCAAGGTCCAAATAAGACAAGCTGCGCCAGTAGTGTTATGCGGAATCAAATGAAGAAAAAAGAGAACATATTTTATTAGAACTTTCGCATCTGACAAAATTTTTCACTTTATTTATATGAACAGTATTTTATAATACTGATCATCCCTTCCATAACTATTTTGTCACAGCGCAACGAACAGCATGAAAATCGAAAAATGCTGTAAGGCATTGGAAGATTCTCTCTTGTCGGACTTTTTAAAGGTAATGAGCTGTATTCATTTCGCAAGAGAACAAAAATTTACTACCCCCTTCTCTTTCGCAACATCTATCTTTGTTCAATACTGTCTAAGACTAAATCATATCTTCACCACTTTGAAGAACTAGATGGTGAGATATGTTTAAAGATTGCAAAAATAATAACTTTTCAATCACAATCGCAGCAAGCACATTAACATAAGATATAGCACAAAAGTTTAATTGCTCCTTAAACGATTAAATATCAGAGCGTTATTTATAGGTAGAGTTAATCACTAACTTTGACTTTTATCTAATTAAATTTATTCTGATTAACAAATCACTTGTTTTAATTTTCTTTTGAACACTATTTCTCACTTGCTTCTTTTTAAACTTAGAACGTCTTGTCATGTCATTACAAAATGTCTAATTCATTAGAATAGGGTCGAACTTAAAAGGACACAAGACAAATACATAACACATTGAGTTGTAATTTAAAATTTAACAACCAACATTGAATCCAAAAACTGAATGCTTATGTCTCCAATAAATTTAGCAGCTGAAGACTTTCATGGTAAATGTCCAGATCATTTCGTAAACATGTCACTCTTACAATTACACAATAAAACGTTTCATGTCAATCTTACAATTTTTCAATCATAATTAGGAATAAGAATCGGAAGTCGTTGGGCATCTTCACTTTCACTTATCTTATACCAGAACTACAATTTAACATTTGTTAATCTTATTAATTTGCCAGAGTTAAATTAAATATACAATCCGAGATTTATATGTGTAATAAATTAATGAAGCAAGAATCATATAACTGATTATTCAACATGTTAATTAAAAATCTAGCAAAATGTAAATTTTGATCTTACATTAAGAATAAATAAATCATACAATTTGTTTATTTTCAAATAACTTTATGTTGATTGAATAGTTTTTCAAGGACATTACATATGCAATCAGTTAAGTCGTGGCTAGAGCACAAACACTGAAGAATTATCTTCGAAATATTCATCTTTTGTCAATGATACATTTTTTTACGAAAGTGAAAAGAAACAAATGTTTTCAATATTACGTTGGTTAAAACCTGATTTCTTATCATATAGAATTCAGGCAATATCAATAGAATAAAATCATGACCCATTAATTTTCAAGTAAGAAACACTGACGAATATCGAATAGTACTTGTAAAAAATGGGGGAGATTTTCATCAAAAGGTATAAACAAAATTTTAAAAAAAATGATTGAAATACCCATTATTCGTACAAATATTACTATCCTTCTTTCGATTTTGGGGAAAAACTTAAGTTTCTGGAGTTTCAGGTTTCACATTGAAACAACCGAGGAAGAAACACGGGAAGTTTCGCACATGTCCAATTTCTTTTACAGCGAAAAAATAGGAACAGTGTTGTCAGCGTTCGATTTTGATTCAATCGATCGGGTTTCGCAATGGAAAAACTGCAAGAGAACCCTCCTTTCCTCCCGTGGAGACCAGGGATCCCCGGCATCCGCCTACGCAATCCAATGAACGGGATGAGATCGATGGATGATGAATAGGGGAAGTCGAGTGGCGATCATCCCGAAATGCTGATTGGTTCGTTACGCTTGTGGGGGCATTCAGAACCTGGAAAAGGGGGAGACTTCACTGTACTCCCACAGTCCCCTCCCCACGCACCACTCGATTGGGGAGGGAAGCCAGACGCTTTATTCGGGTTTCACCGCATTTTATTAACGCATTTATTTCATCACACAACATTTTCAATTTGTTTCCGAAGAGATTTTGAAACCAACCACGCGCTACTTTAAATTGGTTTGGCGATGAGTTGGCGGAGTAGCATTAACAGAATTTCTCAAAGAAATGTACCACCGGCTTTAATTCTGCCGTCCATCCCACAGATTCGTCATAGGTAGTCATTTTCTATCCCCTCCCCCACCTCATCACGGTAAATTTTATTTTCAACAAGATGAAAATGGTATATTTTCTGCTTAATACAAATCACTTAACCGTATGGGTATTTTTCTAAACATTTATCTATTATTACACAACTCAAAAATATTAAATGTTATTTTGTACTGGTCCCAAGCCAAGAAATTGAAGAAAGAAATTACAAAAATAATTTTTACCACAATTTTTTAAAGATAGGGGAGAGACTTCTGATATATACTTCATTTTTTAACATAATAGAAATGATATAAACTTTACATAAACCGTTATATATAATGATTTTTCATTAAACATAGATTTTGTTTAGAATGAACTGATGCAGAACTGGGCAACACAATGTATTTCACGCTGAGCTGGCAAGCGAATGCAACAGCACTTTTGGATGCTAGTAGTACTTCAGAATTCATTTCAATTTTTAGACTGCAGTCTAATTACAGCCTCATGTACAAAAAGTGACAGTTGCTGCTGTTACTAATCCCTGAATATCTAGGATCCTGAAGAACCGCTCATCCTTCTTAAAATCCAAGCAAACTAAAATATGGGCCGGCCCATCAGCAATAGCAGTCAGGGAAGATATACTGTTCTTGCTGGAAAGTGAATCTGACATCGCCTCTCATGAAATGCGAGAAATCCGTTTCATATTTTTTAGGCGAAAGCCGAAAAGAGCCGCTAGGCTTCTTCTAAAGTACCACAGGTGATTGGGAGGAATTCTTCCAAGTTTACTTGATTCCATTTTCCATATGTGAGAGTAACACAAGGGCACAACCTCTCCTCAGCAGCAGTCCTGGACAAGTAGTCAGTCCTTTCATTTCCGTCGACCCCAAATTAAATGAGATCCATTCAAAATGGATAGAGAGTGACTAGAAGAAAACCGGACGAGAATATCTAAAATGTCCAGGCAGTTAAATAGGTGTTGTATTGAAATACAACTGTTGGTAAAAATCTAGACATCATTTAGTTGTGTATCTATTTGATGCGCATATTGTAACCTGCTCCTAATAGCACAATAAGCTTTAATATAAATGCAAGAAATTCCCTAACCATCTCTGATACCCTCAGTGTATATTCAAAGATTGTAAGATCCCATTCATAGTCTCCAGGGATAATTGCTTGGTGATGATTCTCAGTATTTTTCCTGACACTAGTCAAAAGAATCTCATAAAAGCAAATCCCACCAAGTTCCGATTCAGCTCTCAGATGATATAAAGAATGAGGTTCCACATTTGTAGTAAGAAATCCCAACGTTTTAGCAAAAGAAAATGGGGTAAACTTCTTCAAGCGTTGGTTATTTGTCCAAATGTGAAGGTAAGCAGAGATACAATGTTGACCACTGTAACTGAAGAACTTGTTATAGTATTTTGAGAAAATAACTCCTTCTCAATGAAACTGACCATAAAGTTACAAAACAAACCATTGCATTTCAGCAAATTTAATTCATAAAAAGGCGTTAATTGAAATGCATTCGCCTACTAGATTCAGCTAGTTCTTCTATCATGATTTCAGTATTACTTCCTAATAAATTTGTTGCATTTTGACATGATTATAAACGGGAAATTTATTTAAAAAAATGCTTAGTAGTCTGACTCAAATTACCAAATAAAAAAAAGTGTCGACTTTATATATGCCTTTCAAGAGGTTTCGCTATATATAGTAAACTTAATATCGCAAGCTAGAAAATTCCCAAGCATCCATCAAGATAAATATATTTAAAAAAGCGGACCCAAAACATTCTACTTTTTGTTCAGCCAGCAGTGCATAAGACCAACTCCGTTATCTTCAAAAAGAAAAGCTACACTGAAAGTAACTATTTAAATTTCATTCATTATCTTTTTTTTTTTTTTTAAATCATACTTTGAATTACAATGTAACCATGTTTGATAGACTGGATCTGACTGAACTAAATTAGGAAAATGTATCCTGGTCTTAGATCCATTTTCGTATATCACATATACTGGAAAATTTAACACGATTTCAGCGAGTTTATAGCAAAATTTTAAATACTTTAGTACATTTGTTGATCCTACAGCTAAAATAATTTTATAGAGGTATTTACAGATGCTTATGGCCTGACTATATATAAGGTAAAATGGCCTTTATTAAAATTGGCACACACACCACACATTCTATATTATAACCTTTCAATTCTACATTTATTCTATTCTCATAGATCTTGGTGTTCGAAATCGAAATTTACATCAAAGAGGCAAAATAAAATAAAAAAGATGTGGCATTTTAAATTCGTTGGTACACCTTACCACCGCCTAATTGCTTATTAACCCCTGACCACCGGTCCCTTTGGAGAGGTTCCGCTCAAAAAGAGCCCGGATCGTTCGCTCCCCGGAAGTGGATAACTAATCGCTATTCCTACTTTCACCACCGCCAATGATAACAGAAATAAAAATAATTGAGTTCCGCTTCCGTTTACTCTCATTGATGGCATTAACTACCTCCTCCCTCACACCCCTTCCAAACCGACTCTTGCAGCTGTCTGGGCAAACGGACCACCCCCCTCCCAATTTAGTATTACGGACGCGCCACCTTCCCAAACACGCAAAGCGACTAATTACTCGTGAGAAAAACTACGCGCTTTTTGTACTAGGGTCTGATCTACCGGCGAAGGGTTCCGACCCATGAAAACCTATGAAGGGGAGTCAGAATCCGCTAAATAATTTGCTATGCTAGACACGTACGCAAAGGGGATCTTGTTAATGGAAGAGGGTTCGATAGAGCATCATCGGCTCATTAAGAGTTTGTTTAAGGAGGAAGCGCAGGTGTTTCGTCTTCTTGGAGGGGAGAGATGATCTAGGAGTGAAATAGGGAAGGAAAGCTTTTGAACCATTGACACAGAATGGCAAAATCTTCGTCACTGATAATCACTACTCAACCTGCTAATTTTGTTGAGGGAGCATCTTTTTCTCTCACGGTCTCCACTCTCCCATTTCCGTAATTTTCAGGAAGACAAGCATAACTTGAACAAATCAGGCAGGCTATCCATCCATTTATTTATTTCGACTTGGGGCATTCTTTTATTAATCAGTTTTAGAGATGAGATTTGCTGCTAAGCAATGAATTATGTAATCAAAATACAAAGGTTGATGATGTATTGTTATATCAAAAAGCACATCGGAAAAAAAAAAAAGAGAAAAGTGATTTTATATTTATTCTGAAAAAAAAAATTATCAGAGGAAGAGGCAAATTTAAAAACGAGGAGTTACGATGGATTTCATAATTTTATTGTCACTGTTTACCGATCAGTATTTTAGAAACACCGAAAAATACTGAGTAACTCAAGATAGATCTTGGCAGTTAAGGATGGTTTCTGTATTATTTCATTGGTCTTTTAAATTATACAACAGGAGTCGATTTTATATTCTGAAAGCAGATGGATCGACGTGGCATTAGGTCTCAGGGTTTCCTTCAACGTAGTGAGAAGAGATGGTCCAATATTTATTATAAGTCCTCACAGAACACTTTACGAAGCTATAAATGTTAAAATACTACAGAAAAGCAATTAGTTGTTGTCCTCTATGCAGTGATAAATGCGAATATTCATTACAAGAAATTGGGGGGAAAAGTATTCGAATTATAAAAAGAGTCACAATTCGAAGGAACTTTATAGCAAAAGAAGTTTTCCATCCCAGTATCATAATGCGACGGTAATTTCGGGAATCACACAAATATTCTAAATATTTCCGTCTGTTTATGTTTACCGGTATAACAATCCCAAGAAATCCGGAAATTTCCCACCCTTGTGTAACATTAAGACTGAGTTCATAGTAGTTTGTGGTTTTTCTAACAGATCCGGATAATCATTAGTGACGACTGCCACACACATGTACAGTTTGGGAATACAAGTACAGGAAGGAACATTTTTTTTTTATTTTCCGCTGACGTCATAAAGAGGGAGTAGAAACTCATCGAGTAAATGAAACTTAAATAATTCAATACATAAAGAAAAATTTCAGATAAAAAGCGAAATGATTATGAACAAATGAAAATAGTTGGGAAAAATGCATAATCCATAAAAAAAAAAAATTTAAATATTAACTTATAATTATATTTTTCGAATTTAATAGCTTAGTTTTAGGAATTTTTTTAGAATAGTTAGTATTAGGAAATTTTTTTTGTGTGCGGCGAGTATAAAATTTGCGAATAGCATTAAAAGTTTTTCAACAGCCGCAAAATTATACAATCCCGATAAATACAATTTTTTTGAATATAGGTTAAAATATATTATCTATACAGTTTGTATCTATTATACCGTTCATCAAAATTAGTTTTGGTTATATGCAACTTTTGATAAATGGTATTCTAGTTTATATACATACTACTTATAGACAGGATTCTAATGATATTTGTATTTCTATGCATGTTATGTATTGATATTCATATAATTTGTGAAATAAATCTGTACAGTTCAAAAAGAAAAACGAGAATATTGTTGGGGTATGAAAAGAAATAATAAATTTTTCCCTCATTTGAATCATTTTGACTATTAAAAACAAACTTTCTCTTTAGCAGAAACAAGTTCTGTTTAATAGCTGGAACCAGCCGACAAATTAACGAAAGTACAGAAATTCAAATGGTTACGCATTTCGATTAGGAAATTTGTGCTTATGATTATGTAGGCGTTTCCCTCCCCCCCCCCTTTTTAATTTGTTTGAAATTTACAATTACGATTGCACAAAAAAATAATAAATAACTGCAAATTGAACATCCAGATCATTGAAATAAATCATTTTTACCTAAAGGATTCAATCATTTTTCATTTTCCTGAATATTTCAGAAGCAAATTCATTGACCAATCTATTTAATCTAAAACAAAACTGCCCACAAACACAAACTGTTATTGAAAATAAAAGTGTACATATATATGTCCGTTCATATGAATTAGGTTAAATGTGATGAATCCGGTGACATTGGATAATCTTTGTTTAGTAAATGCTAAAAATTATTGTGTTAATTAAATTTACCGGATAACTTATTATGCCAAACTAGTAATGAAAAATGTAATAGAAATCCATGGTTTTATTAAAATTCGTGAAAAATGAAGAGACAATAGAAGTCTACTATAAGTTTTAACAGCCATTATGATGTTCTTAATTCTTGGTAAAGAATAGCTTTGTTAGTTGAAAATATTTGGGTTTTTTTTTTCTTTTTCCACTCCAATTAAAACTTTGTTAATCCACAAAATAATCAGAA
>JAPDSC010074586.1:0-16324 GCA_026290005.1 Latrodectus geometricus | reverse complement strand
AATATAATGTTTTTATCATTAATGTCTAATTTATGATTAGTTATATCTGTTTCTAAATACATAAAAGGCATAATTATATTGAGAAAGGGTATTAAAATCTCATATCACACGCAGAAATAGGGAAAATCTAAAGCTTTTGACACTTGATTTATTTATATTTATAACTAATCATAAATTATAAACATAATTAATTTACGATTAGTTGTATGGGCTTCCAAATATGTGATAGCATAACTGGAAGCTTTATATCAGATAGGGAAAAATTAAAGGTTTCGCAATTTAATTTTATATATTTATAACTAATCATAAATTAATGAAAATAATTAGCTTATGATTATTTATATCTGCTTATAAATACGTAAAAAGGCACAATAATATTAAAGTTTTATATCAGATAGGGAGAATTTAAGACTTTGAAATTTGATTTATTTATATTTTTATCTTTCCGTTGTATTTTACTGAAGAAATCTATGAAATTATTTTGATTTGAAAATTTATTTCCATAGACCCGTACATTTTGCATATCGTTTCTTATAATAAGATATTTGAAATATTTGATATTTTCAAATTATCTGATTGGGGGGGGGGTTATTGCAATAGAGAACATATAAATATAATGGTTATACAAGTTATTATCTAATTATTATGTTTGCCTCATAGAGTTATATGCATTACAATATAAATATTTTTATAAAATATATTCATTTAATTCATTACATTTCTTATGCTTGAAAACTAATAAAACAGCTGTACTATTACGAAAGAGTTTTATTTTGTTATCATTAAATTTTTTTTTACATTTTCGTATGATTGAATACATTTGATTTTAATGTTTTATTTATAAAAGCAAGAAATTACTAGAAAGCATGAATATATACTTTTGTATTTAAAAAATATCATAATTTAAAATCTTACATTTAAAACGGTTTTCATTATTAAAGACATTGTAATTACATTTGTTGTTTAAGAAATCTGAACTCCTTACCTAAAGTCATAAATTTATTGCTTGATTGAAAATTTGATTAAACAAATAAAAAAGAATGCTTTCATTAAAAGTAAACAATAATAACTTTATCTTTTCAAAATTATAATATAAATTAAATTCTATTTATTGTAATGAATAAGCGATGTTTGTGATAAATAAAATCAAAATAAATAAAATTGTTTTTTATAGAAATGATGATTATTTTAATTGATTAATATTAAAGTTGCAGAAACGTAAATTTCAATAAATATTGAACTGTTTTAAATTAGTATTAGTAAAATTAAACTGTAAATTTTAAGGTAATCTTAAAACAAAGTATTTTAAAAAAAACATTAATTTTTATATTTTAAATTGTTTCAATAAAATTAACAATGAAATGTATATTTTAGCTTAAAAAAAAAAGAAGAAATTGTTTAAAATTTTGGAAATTTGTTTCATTTGAGTAACATTGTTAAAGATTAGAAAGAGATTAGTTATTTTATGTTGTTCAAATAAACATCAAATTTGTGTTTTAAATAAAATAAAACGAACATATTTTATCAAAGCATTTTCTTTATTAAATTAAAAATATTTCTTAACGAAATGGGAATTATTAGCCCTTTGAAGTATATACTCTTTCCATATAACAGTTTAAATAAAGTTTCGTAAAAGTTGTAGGAAAGTTATTTTACAAACGAAAATATATGATACAAATTTAGGGCTAAAAGAATCCATCCTAAAATTTAATTAAAAATTTTAATATGAAAATCAAAAGGATAATTATAAAAATAATTTAAAATGCAAACCAAAGTTTTGGATGCAAACACAAAAATATTCCAATTCCATGATGTAATTCTTCCTTGAAACAGTTTCAAAGTTTCTGCAGCCCGCATTTTAATCAAGTTAAACACATTCTTATGAGAAATAACAGTTGAACACCTGGAAAAAATGCTGAAGATTTAAAAATAACTTCGAAATTAAACTGTGACTGTTTTGTGGAGCCCAAGAAAATGAAGTTTGCAGGAACTTCTTCTCATAAGATAATTTAAAAACTACATTTCGTAAAAGATCTTGAGTTCAAAGAACAAGATTCAAAACCTAGACATACATATCAAGCACAGCATAGTTAGAAATGTGACTTGAAACTCTCCATTTGTTTTGGCAACAGTAAGGAGTTTTAAGGGTGCGTATTAAAAGAAACTTTTTTAATATTCCATTAAAAAATTTGAATATATATATATATATATATATATATATATATATATATATATATATATATATATATATATATATATATATTGTGTATTTAATTATTATTTACTTTAAAATAATTAATTCTTCCATAAATGTTTTATTCTTTGTGCATTTAAAATTATTAATTTTTACCTATTCGTTAAGTTTGATTAAATTTATAATCATTAAATTTAAATTTTACTGCTTGAAATTAATTTCTGAAGATCATATAAGACGTCTAACTTTGATAAAATTATTATATTAAATTTTATGCTATGTTTCATTGGATTATAATGCTTAATATTTTAATTATTTTTTTTTAATTTAACACAAATAGCAAACATATTTATGAAATTTCGAAAATATTTTTTAAATTAAACATGTTTGTAAAATATAATAGGAACACTGAATCGTATTTATTCAATGTAGAAATGAGTTATGTATACATTGCGCTTTTAGGAAATAATTTTATATAAAATGTGTATTCATTAGAATTTATTATGTAATACAGAAATTAAACAACAATGGTTCCTTTTAACATTTGAAAACAATAAACTTTGAATAATTGACTTATTATTTATTCTATAATAATAACGAGTGGCATAAAATGAAGAATTCAGAACAAAACAGTAATAATTTAATTATAATGCAGCATTATACTAATAAATTTATTTCTTAATAAATGATAATAATACAAGGTAAACAAGAAAGTTCTTGTCGCTTTTGTGTTGCCATTGAATAAAGTGGGAATAAATATCTAAGTTAGTGCATTATGTGAGGTAGCGGCAGTCGAGAGTAGGAATATTATTTGTTATAAAAGCAGGTCATCCCTCATAATTCGTACAATAGAGAAGAGAAATGGAATTCTGGATGGAGCTCGTTTGGTGTTGTTTGCTTTACGACTTCAAAGTAGGCTTATCAGTTGCTGCATGAAGTCACCGAATGCCAAGCGTTTGTGGATAGTGCTGGGACAAGGTTATTGGTTTCACAAATTTAAGTCGGGACATCTGTCCTTATGTAATGAAGCTTGAAAAGAACAACCACAGGTAATGGATATCAAAGTCCTAAAGATACCATTGAGAAGGGACAGTAGGCAAATCTCCGATGAACTTGCAAGACAATGTAGTGTTTCTGGTGAAACAATTAGACTTCATCTGCACCACTTAAATACGACGTAAAGCTGAGTAAGTGGGTTCCTAACGGGTTGTTGGAACTTCATAAACAACAATGAGTGGCAGCCTGTTTATCATTTTCTCACGAATATAGCGCATCAATATTCAATTAAGTGTTGACCAGTGAAGAAATGTTAGTACTGTATGTCACTCCCAAGCTTTTCAAACATTGGTTGACACCCTAGGATACTGTCTCGTACAGTACAAAACCACCTATACACCCAATTTTGTTTCTGGTGGTCTAGTCGTCAAGTGGCTCACTGTGAGCTGTTGCCAATGTGCCAAACGGTAACTGCGCAACTGTATTGTAATGTTGTGCAACAGAAGTACCTAGAACTTGTTAATCGCAAGGGTTACTCTCTCCGATAAAGCAAAACAGCATACCGCACGGGGGGTTTGGAACACCATACAGAGACTTAGGCATTACTTGGAAGACTTTGTGCTGTCCTTGTTTCTCACATGATCTTGCACCATTCGGTTACCACCTATTCTATACCATAGACAATCATCTTCGGGAAAATCCTTCACAAAACTTTCTTCAAGCACTCACGGACTTATTTGTGTCTAAAATCTCCGAGTTTTACCCCAAAAGGATGAAAAGTTGAAGACACATGGACAAAAGGAAGTGGATGCCGATGGTGATTACTTTGAAGACTAACAATATTCTCCACTTCTGCAGTTCATGTTCTTTTGGGTCATTAAAAACGGCAAGACCTTTTTTTTTTTTTTTACATTGTACCACTGGCAGTGGTAAAATTAAGAGAACAATGTCCAATTTTAATAAAATCAGCTACAACTATTGTGGCTAATTTATGGCTTCAAAGGTAGCTGATGATGATTAGTGTACCCTCATAATATAGCCAGAAAATACTTGGATCAACAAGTTTGAAGAAATTGTTGTGATAGCCATTCAACGCTGGTATAACATAAACCACATTAATAAGAAATCTCTGGCTCCAAAACATGTTTGATGTACCTGAAAGTAGAATGACTATCTCATAGCAAAACTTAAATTGACCAGGCATCTTAGTAATTCATTCCATGGATAGTTGTTCTATTTTTAGAGATTTCTAGAAAAAAAAAGGAGTAAGACGCTTATCTTGATTGAGTTCAAGCATTATTTGTTGTTAAAGTGATGTTAAATTTGACTCCATCCAAATTGATTATGATTTCACGATCCCATGTAATACCTAAGATTTTTCGTAGTGCTGAAGTTTCTCGTAAACATTTTAATAATTTATGAATCCAAACTCATTTTGTCATTTCTGTATAATGTTCTTTAATAAAACCGGATCCTTTCCCGAAGGAAAATTTAAATTTGTTAGTAGAGTAACAGCGTTCGAAGATCAAGATATGTTTTTCTGATTCTTAAAATATCTTCTAGTTGCGTTATTTAGTTGCGTTTCAAAAAAATCTAGTTGATTATTTAAGAATTTGTTAACGATACAGGTTTCGTCTCCAGAAAAATTACTGTATCCTTTCATCCAAAATTATGATTTTAATTAGTTTCTTTTCAGTTAATTAAAGAACAAGTAAATTGGCCTCTTTAAGGCTTAATTAAAGATAACTGTTAGAAGGTTGCTTGTTATGTAATTGAATGAGCTTACAGAGAAAAATATTTCAAATGAATTTTTAATATCAATTCGCTTTTTATAAATCAAAAATAATCTTAATTCATGTACACTCATTTCACACAGCAACTAATAATTCTTCAAAATGATAACTGATTATGTAATTTAATTAAATGCCTAATTTGCTGAATTTTTTTTCACCTGATGACAACTTTTCCACCACGATAATGAATTCATCAAGATTTGGAGATTAGAATGGATGACAAACCACCACAAATATTTATATTCGAGTTGAAAGAAAAACTGAAGAGCAGAAGTTGAATATTTCGCTAAATTGGCTTAACATTTTTATAGTTTTACAGAAATTTTGCAGTTTTTCTCCCATTATGTGTATTTTATTGTAAACAAATCCATAAGGACGACTTATTAAGCGGAATTTATTTTCTAGGTTATTGAACTCCTTTGTGAGGATTTCTTTGTCACAAATTATTTACCTCTTTTCTTGAAAGCATATCATTTCTAAAAACTATTTATCAACAATTTCGCAACGTTTTGTGAAATAATTGCATAAAAATAAAATAATGAAAATCCTAGTTGTTCTGCAAACTATATTAAACATTTTAGTTTTCTAAATAAAGATAGAATTCTCATAAATAATTCTTTAGAATAACATATATATAAAAACAACTAATTTTAACTCGGATAATAATTATTGTAATCAAGATATACATCACATATTGAAATTTGCATTAACATTTAACGCTGTATAATACTGTTTCTTTATTCTAAAATATTTAATGTCTGCTAACGTTTTTTGGTGAAAAAATAAAAGAATACTGGTTTCTAATATAGCTTACAGAAATTTAAAAATATAGAAAATTACCTTATATATAAAATTGTATATAAATAGCCTATATTTTTAAAAGAACAATGAATGGTACCATTTTTATACTTTCCGGAAAAATAATTTCATTTGTTTATTAAAACCAAATATATTAAATTTTTTATTTTCTAAACCAAACAAAATATTCTCGTGCATTCTTTCTCAGACATTAGGTATTAAGTATTCTTTTACAAAATATGTATTATATATAAATGTATATAAATTGATTATTTTACATAATTTTGATTACATTTTAACATAAGTACGAGTTATACTGGCATTTAAAGATTTTATATTGATACCCATGATTAATTAATAGTATTTTATTTAAATTATATCATCGAACAAGAGATATACTTTTTCTTAAAATTTTTAAATTACTGCCTGCAAAATATATATAATATTATAATGCAGTTTCAATTCATCTTAAGGTCTTCAATAATTTAATAAAGCAATTGAATATATTAAATCGAAATGTGCTAAAAGTTTGATACATGATTAAATAA
Source organism: Latrodectus geometricus (assembly GCA_026290005.1). NCBI lineage: Eukaryota > Metazoa > Arthropoda > Arachnida > Araneae > Theridiidae > Latrodectus > Latrodectus geometricus. The sequence continues at coordinate 9,995 of JAPDSC010074586.1, read as the reverse complement.
CCACACTTTAAAATTTGCATTTCTTAATTTGCATTTCTTATTTAATGTTATAATGATTTTAAAAATTAAACATTTACTTTTCTGGTGAAATTTCAACAAAATTGCTTTAAACGTGTTTCCTAAACGGAAAAACAATTTGAAAATGTAGATAAAAAAAGCTAAAAACTGAATTTTTCTCAAACCGATGATAAATATTAAAAATCACTGAACTGAAAAGAAGAGCAGGGTTTTTTTTATATTGACACTAGATTAGGAACAACTTACGAGTTTGAAAATAAAATCATTTTTCAGTTCAACAGGGAAAGAAAAAAATTTTTTTTCACACATTCCCACCAAAGTTTTTTTTTCTTATTTTAACTCTTTTATCCTAATCGAAAAATAATAAAGTTGAAAACAAATACTATTTGATCACTCAATAGAAAAATATTTGAAAGCAAAATAAAACCATGTTTGCCTTGCAAAAAAATTTTTAATCTTCGAGAACGTTTGATAAGCATGAAATCGACCGATAAAAGGGAAAAAAAATAAAAAAAAGTTAAAAAAATAAAAAAAAATAAAAAAAAATAAAATGTCTTTTTGGATTTTTATTTTTTTATTTTATTAGAATAAAAAAAAATAAATAAATGAAGAACTGAATTGTACTGAAGTGAAGTAATGGAAAAGGAAAATTGTGATTCTATAATTTGGAAGGCATGGTAAATAGCAATAAAGTCGAAGATTATGACTGCATAAGCCGCTTCGAAAATCTAATTTAAGATTCTGAAGAATCTGGCAACCGTGAAAGTTGGAAGTTTCGAATGAATGTAGAATTGTAGATTTCCATAAACAGAATGGGAAAAAGAGAAATGAAGGTGAAATGATCAATATTTTGGACATCTTTTATGCACTCTCTATTGCAGAGGCAACGAAGCTCGTGCCTGGGGTAAAGAACGGGAATGGGATTTCGAGAGTTTTTATTCTTACAAACGTATGACCTATTTTGTTGATATATGCTCTGCCAGTTCCTGCGTTTCTTGATGAGTAGTTGCTTGAGGAATATTCATATTATACATAAATTCTTATAATTATATAATATTTTTAATTAAAAGTTCATAAGCATATATTGAAACAATAATGATATATTTTTCATTATAGTTTTAATAAAATTGTCAGAAATATTAGTTTGGGGAAAAAGAAATCCATTATTTTTACATGAACTTTATGTAACTTCTTTTGGATTCGCTTTGTAAAAAGGTTTAAAACAGCTTTCATGTAGATTTTTAGGTCTTGCGCGTTACGACTGCTGACATGCGGTTAACTTCGATCATTTTTGATATTTTATAGACATTTTCGACGATGCTGTATCCACATGCGAGGTGCATCTCTAACATCAAAAATACCCGAACGGAATCGACGAAACCAAAATTGTACGTAACTGGTTGTTACAATCTTATATAGGGCGATAAACACCTTTCACAATTTTAGCCACCCGGCTATCTTTTTCGCCGTTACAAGAGAAAAACGAAAATGTATCGAATTTTCTGTTTGTTGTCTACCATTTTTGAAACCTTGTACTCGTAGCTGAATGAATCAAACAAAAAACCGCAAAAGAATATTTTTGTGTTAAATGTCACCTTTCCAACGAGCAGACATCTGAAATTGTTTGATAGATACCTCAGGTGATATCGATTACTATAGATGTCTACCGAAAAAATAATGGATTACTTTTTCCCCAAACTAATATTTTGCATTATAGTTTTATTAAAATTGTCAGAAATATATTTCAGTTTTAGTAAATTATTGGGGATAATTTAAGCAAATTACTGAAGAAGTGTATTAGATCTAATCTGATAAATAGAGAGGGACATTTTTAAAACAATTTCGATAAAGAATTAAAAAGTAAATGCTTTGAATAAAATTTTTTTATAACAGCTTATTATTTGAAATCAGAAATATCATCTACTTTTAAATTTATTCTTCAATTTCTGCCAATGTAAAAAACGTTTCTTTAAGGGGTTTATAATTATCGCAGGTTTCTCCTACAATATGAAATTAAAAATAAAAAGAGTGGTAAAAAATGTTAAAATCAACTCATCATACTATCAGGAGAAGATTTTACTTTCCATATTTAAAGATAAAATTCTACTTCTTTATCCCAATGACTTTCAAAGAATGCAACTTCATCAAGACAAAGCTACACGTCATACTTTGAAAACTACAACTGTATTCCTTGAAAAAATTGAAGACTTACTCAGGTATTTCATACATACCATTTCAACATATTCCTGCGATGTCCGCTGACGTTTCACCTATGGATTATTTTGCCTTTCGTGTGTTAAAAAGAACTCTTTCTAAACGCAAGCCTACTACAATGGATGGGTTCCAGAAAGTAGTGGAAGAAGAATGGAAAGTAATATCCCTGGAAATTTTACGAAAAGCTCTTCTACCATAGAAATCACTATACAGACTTATAGTCTAGAAAAAAGGTCATCAGATCGAACATTGGGGGGGGGGAGGAACACTCTTTAACTTTTAAACATTAATTAAACAACCACTAAATCGTTCTAAAAATTTGTTAATACCCTCTCTATATTCATTTCCTCTTAAACTCGATTTTTAAATTTTAAAACAATTGCTTTATCAGAAATAATTTTCATTAATAATGATTATTATGAGAGAGATTAACATTGTGATTTTCTTAAGGATTTTCATTATTAAAACAATTATTAAATCATCGTTATATCATTTCAAAAATTACTGCTGGATTAGATATTTTATAAGTATATTGAGTTTTAAAAAATGTGGTTATATAAATAAAAATATTTTTTATTTACATTATAAAAAATTTCATTTTATTTTGTTTTAATTTATTTAAATTTTCTTAACAACAAAAATAAAATATGATCAAAAATTAAAAAACAAATAGACCTTGAAGATTTTATTATTAATTATTCTTGTGATAATGTGTAAAACATTTTTATTGTGTGTTTCGTTTGAAAATAATATTTCTTAAATTTTTAGGATTAATATTTCAATATTTCTACATATTGAAAATTGACAACTAGATTAAATTAAACATTAATATTTTATTTCTTTATAGAATGTTTTAATTGTACAATTATTTATATATATATATATATATATATATATATATATATATATATATATATTGTAATGGTAATTATGATATATCTAGAAATCAGAAATATAATAATTACCTTCCAATTTTTTTTATAAGTTTTTGCATCTAGCTTTACGAAGATAGTAATGTAAATGTTCGAGGCACTGCACATACTTCTAATCCAAACAAACTTTATATTATGGCTGAAGAATATTTGTAAATTTTTAAGATACTTTTATTAAAAATTATTTTTGTTATTTAAATTAATATAATTTTTTAATTGCAACCTGAATATTCAAGCATTTAAAAATTTAAGTTAAGTGCAGTTACTTCTTGAAATGTTTCTCCCAATTTTTAAAAATTATATTAAATTTGTTATGACTTCTCTAAAAAAACTATACTCCAAAATTTTATATTTTTCAATAAAAAAAATTCAGAAAATACGAAAAATAATCATGGGATTAGTAATTTTTTTTCACATTTGTATATTTAGAGTTGAGAGGCAAATACAATTTTTAATTGTTACATTAAACTAATAAATATAACATTATTCATCGAAATAGTCGATCGTTTTTCGCTAAAAGCAAATTATAATTGGAAATATTTTCCTTCTTAAAAGCCTCCTTTCTTTTATTAAAAGTTAATGACTTTTGATAAGCTTATAGTAAATATTACTTAAATATTGATTAAATAATTTTATCTAAATTGATGAAAGATAAAGAATCCGTCTTTTAACGAAAAATAAGTATTATTGGAAACGCAATAAAATAAAATACATTTTATAATGGCAAGCCATCGTGCCATATACCGATGAATATGTTTGAAAATTTCTTGAATATTGTAATACCAAAATAAAAATATTTGCAGTGATTAAATTCAATAAGGAATTTTGATACAATATGAATTTATAAAATTAAAAAAAAAAATAAAGTAAAAACAATCTAAACTAAATTGCCAAACGGGCAAAATTGGTTATATAATTTTCTTAAAATTGACTTATTGGATTTAATTATTTACATTATATAGAATAAGAACTGAAATATATATTTGTGTTAATGTAAGGAAGTTGTAAAAAGATAGAATTGCAGAATTTCGAATATGGATATTTTAACGCTAATAAAAATAATATAATCAAAATAATTTGCATTTAAACTAATAATGAGTTCATCTTAATAAATTGATTTAAATTCAAAAAATAGGCATTGTAAATTGCACACAAACACACATATATGTATGTAATATCAAATTTCTAAAATTGTGTACGATAATTATTGACTATAGAATAATTAAAAATATATTGGTTTGACAGTTTAACAATTTATTTCTCATTGAAAAATGAGTAAAAATTCACTGTACGGTCGCTTTTGATGACTTTTTCAAAAAATCGCCAAAAATCTCGCCAATTTGCACAATTGAGGTTTGAAAATAAACAGAACATTCCTTTTTTCATTGGTCGGTTCCCATTTTCACAGAATCCCCATTTTTGATTGGTCGGAATCCCTCATCTGTGATTGGTCAGAGTCGGTCGGGTTGCCAGAAAATGTTATTTACCGTCAACTGTGCCAAAAATGCGCCAAGAGCGACCGTACAGTAAATCTGAGTAGAAAAATATTTCAATATTGTGGTAATTAATCTTTATAAATCATATTTTCTTTAATATGATAATCCTTTTCTGTTTGTCACATCCATTGTCAGGATAAAATAAATGAACCATGAGCATAACACACTATTTATGGTCTTTATTATTATAATTAGGTTGCAATCTACGATTTATTTACCTTCAATAAAAAAAACCAGTTATGTTTATTTTTGTTATAATTATTGATATTCCAACAATAGAAATGATACTTTAGCATATTCAAGAAAAGAAAATGGAAGCGTGTTTTATTGTTTCGATTTTATTGATAAAATTTCTTGCAAAGATCCTTTTTCTTTCAGACGTAATCTTAACTAAAATGTATCCGTTATATTAATCTATTTTTATGGTTAATCTGTCGTTGTAACAAACAAAATATGAGTACTTAGATTTTCATTAGAATATGCATTTATATTTAATTTGCTCTCTGGTTCGCTTCACTTGAGGTGCATACATTTAATTCCACCATTTTGTTAATGCTTTTCATGGATGCATAAATTTCTTATCCATTAGTATTTGAATAATTAATTAGATATAAATAGAGAAATATTAAATGATAATATTTGCAATGCAATAAACAACCAAAGCGATAAATGTTAATCAGTGTCATTGTATTTTTAATTATTGAAACGATGTATCTATATTCTAATGAAATAATTCCTTTGAAAGAAGGATTACGAAATGTGCTCTTTTCTTTTTAGAGGATTTGCCATTTACTTTTTTCTTCCGAGATATCACTGGAGAATTTCGTTGAAAAATAATTAAAGAGATTCCTACTGATGACTAGAAAATTTTACTTCAAAAATTCTCTCAATTTAAAGAAAATAATGATTACTTTGAGGATGACGTTAATTGTGAATGTGAAGCATAAAAATGTTTCAGTACAAATTCGAACAATCAGAATTATGCACATTCTTCTCAAGAAACTTCGAAAACTATGCACAACTTTTTTTTTATATTTTGAGAATCATATTTTGTAGATTTTTCCTTCATGTTGTAAAACAATAAAAATAAGAAAACTAAAGCTTTTTTTATTAAAATTAAAAAAAAAAATCATCTTACATTTTTGAATTAGGTTTCTTTTTTAAAAGCTATGATTCTCCGAATTTTGTACATCATTTTTAATTTTGATATTGAGTGCTGTAATTAATAAATTTCCAAATATGAAAAAATACATTCGGATATTTACTTTTTCTTTAGTTAGGTAGGTATCATTATTTGTTTTAGATTAGGGATCGCCAAAGTGGTCTATATAGAAGCCTAGGGGTCTATTTAACAGCAATAGGGGTCTATTGAGACTCGAAGGAAAAATCGTTCTTAATACGCAAATCACACATATCTAACTGCGTACGTAAAAATTTAAAATATTTTTATAATTGACTTAATATTATATTCTTTATAGAAAATAAAATAATAAATCAGAAAACAATCTGTTCCTTTTTTCCTTATGGGCAAATTGATAACGTCGACATCAACATACAAGATGAGCTTGCTGAACTATTGTCCGATCTTGAAGCAAAATCGCTTATTAAAAATTTGATAATACATAAATTTTGGACTAATATAAATATAAAGCAAAAATATGTGAAACTTTACGAAATGGCTCAGCCATTTATGCTGGCATTTCCAAGTTTGTAAATGGTTGAAGCCGGTTTCAGTCACGTTAATTCAATTTCAACTAAACACAGAAATAAATTAAATGTGGAGCTTCGAGGGGATTTACGGTTAAAATTGACTAATTTCGAACCAAATATAGCGAACCTTGCCAAGAAACGCCAGGCACATTCATCTCATTAAGAAGTAAAAAAGCCCGAGCTACTTTACTTACTGTTTCAGATTTATTAAATATTTAGACTAATATAAAAGTTCTATTTTAATTTCCTGAAAATTACCTTTGTGGGGGGTCTATGAAGATTTCGAAAAACTATGTAGGGAGCGATGATCAAAAAAGTTTGATGATCCCTGTTCTAGATGTATTCTTAAATTCTGTAGAGTTACAAATGTTAAAAATTAATAAGATTTCTTTCAAAACATGCAAAATGGATATATATACGTGAACTTTTCTTAATGAAACCAATTGTGTTGTAAATTTAAAGCAAAATTACTGTAAATAAATTACTCATTTTTAATTATAAATACAAAACGAATATCACAGATATTATTAATAATATTTTACATTTGTTTGAACAAAAGACTATAAATAATATAGCTCGCTTAAAAATTTACTTTTTTGGGAAATTAAAGGCGTTATTTTAACTTTTTGCTTAAAATCTATTTTGGATAATTATTGAAAATATCAAACTTTTTCATTAGTATTTTGGTGCAAATGTAATCCTAAATTTATTCAAATGTTTAAAATATATGAAATTAGACCGCGATTTCCCAAAAATTTTTGGAATATTTGCTAGGATTATGTTAGAAACTAATTGAATACTCCTTATGCACTCATAAAAAATATTAGGAATGTCTGAAGCAAATATGTTCAAAATAATAAGTAGATGAGGAATATGGATTAATTATTTGTTACCTTAGATTATTATATTTATATCAAAACATAAGTATCTATTCTTCTAAAATTAAGAAGAAGAACTTGAATTTACTATTATTTAAAATGTATGTATGTGTGTGTTGTTGTTGTTACTTATGACACTTGGTTACTTGGCCTCAGAACTGGGCGAATGAAGTCAGAAAGAGCGTCTTCCTTTTTTTGAATAGAGCACCCCGATACGAAGGTGGAAGTACGACTTCGTGTTTTTGACACGTGTAGTGAAATCTTTTTGTAACTTTACTTGAACCTTTAGTAATTGATGATTTTAAGTTTATATGATGCTTCTCCCGAGATTTTAACTTTATTATTTATAGCTAAAATGCATTTATCTGGTTTTTAAAATTCTTATCAATAATACGTTATACTTGCTATTGTTGCTCAACTTTCGTCATATGCTGTTCAATTATTTAACTGGAATCAGTCTCCACGTGTTCATGATTATTTACTTAATAATATACCTGATGATATATTCGATAGTCTCTACAATAAACTAACATTTAAATGGTATGTTTCATCAAATAATATAAAAATAAATTTTGCATATAGATACAAAAACAAAACAATGTTGATAATTATTATATTGATTAACATTATCATGAGAGGAAACAACCAAATATAATTAGATTAAATGATTAAAAATGCGGGATGCACAATTGTTATTTATCGATTAATCTATAAGGAAATTAATATTGGATTCTGCATAATGTTGCACCCACCAAACATTTTCAATGGTGCCTTTAATATCCAATAAGCAAGCAATGATAAATGAGTATTGTATATATTATTAAATAACCTTATAATAAAGGTGACTGATAGTTTAATTAAGATGTTGTGAAAGCAGTTGCGTTCAAAGTTGATAAAGACGGTTTATCATATTCAGTAATTCTGCTCAGAACAGCTGTCAATAACTAGTGGACCATGAAATGGCAAATGCCGCAACAAGCCACTAGGCAATGCTCCAGTTAGTTACCTAAGTACTTCCCTGATTTTCTGTATTACAAATTTGCCGGATAATGCTTCTATTGATTCATTAATCTTGTGATTCAATATATTAATATGTCCAAAAATAAGCTATTATGTTTCTCAGTTTCATATAGGTTAAAGTATACCACCTGATCTTGCACGAATTAGAAGTTGTTCTGAAATATTGTTCTATTTCATCAGCTTATTTCTCTGTTATTGAAAGTAAAATGAATTAAAAATGCAATAGATTAAATTATAATTCTTATAAAATGTGTTAAATTTGCTGTCAGTTTAATAGTTTAAATTAATGGGTATGTAAAAATTACATTTAATTCTTGTATAGTAAATTATTGTAAACAAGAACCAAAAGCATAATTTACGAATAAAGTTAAAATTTTTGAGTAGAACTATACTTCAGATATGTTTTATTTATATTATCACCAGAAGAAATCTCAAAATGAAGTGCAAAATAATTTTTGATTGATTTTTTTTTAAATGGCGGACATACTTGAGCAATTAACCCATTTGCCGCAACAAGGCCGGAAATTGCTACTCATTTTATCGTTACCCGGTGGGCATCTGTGAACCAAACGAGCTACGAGTAGCATCGCCCACGCCACACCACACCACACCACCACAAACCCGTTTATAGGGCGCGCCACATTCATCCATCATCTGAGGAAAGGACTAGAAACACAGAGAAAGTACATCCATGCACGAGCCGGTATTCGAACTCAGGTCCTCCCCATCCGTAGTTAGGTACTCTAACCATCAGAGAGGGTGGGCGGTTTTTTGATTGATTGTTTAGATTTAAATTTGATGCTTTAAAAGAAATAAAAGATTGCATGCACGAACTTCAATTTATATTATACCCTTATAAAATTAGCTTATAAATCTGTTAGGTTTAATTAATTATTCTAATAAATTAAAAAAAAATATGTATTTATTGGGTACATATTATATTATATTATATTATAGGCTTTAAGTATGGTTAAAAGCTATCCAGAATTCTTTGAAACAATGTTCCCATTTCTGAATTCAAGAATGTAATTAATGACTTCACACGATAAAATCAAATGACTGAAATGTTCATTATTTTGGCTTTTTTCCCACGAATATTTGATATTGTAAAATGTTTGTTAGAATTAATTTCAACGATTGGTGGTGATCGCTATTACCATCAAAAATAATGAAAGCCACATTTTTTTACTGCATTTTATTTCAAAAATAAAATGTCTTTTTATAAGTTTTAATTAATTTTAATCTTATTTTTATCTTTAAAATATGACATTTATCATTTTTTAATCATTTTGGTTATCTTGTTTTGGTAGACACATAAGATTTATTCAACGTGTATGTGTTATTTTATTTTGAAGAGATGTGTTAGAAAAAATGCTTCATCTGAATACGTTTTGTTTGCATTTTTGTCATCATTTTTATATATAAAAAAAAAAAAAACAAACTTTTAAATCAATACGGTAAGGAACTTTTACCGCTTGACAGCGAGGAAAGATATCTCTTTTTTATGCATCTATCTTTTTCACAAACTTGTCTCAACCAGGTGTTATTTAATAAGGTGATACTATTAAAATGCTATGCGCAGTTGCTTCAAAAAAACTAAAAGAAACTCGAATATTAATTTTTTTATTTGACATCTATTTAACTTAGATTTGAAAATTAAAATTACCTAATGTATTTGTGAAGATTTTCGACACTATTAAAACTCCTCCGACTTATAATATATATAT